>JACXGM010003457.1:0-41756 GCA_016801145.1 Umbra pygmaea
CCCCCGGGAGGTACTGTGGGAGGTGCGGCGGGAGTATGGGGTGAGGGGGTCCCTTCTTAGGGCCATCCAATCTCTGTATGACCAAAGCTAGAGGTGTGTCCGGGTTCTCGGCAGTAAGTCGGAATTGTTTTCGGTGAGGGTTGGTCTCCGCCAGGGCTGCGCTTTGTCACCAATCCTGTTTGTAGTATTTATGGACAGGATATCGAGGCGTAGTTGGGGTGGGGATGAGTTATACTTCGGTGGGCTAAGGATCTCATCGCTGCTTTTTGCGGATGATGTTGTCCTAATGGCATCATCGGCCTGTGACCTTCAGCACTCACTGGATCGGTTCGCAGCCTGTGCGAAGTGGCTGGGATGATGATCAGCACCTCTAAATCTGAGGCCATGGTTCTCAGCAGGAAACCGGTGGAGTGCCTACTCCACGTTGGGAATGAGTCCTTACCCCAAGTGAAGGAGTTGAAATACCTTGTGGTCTTGTTCACGAGTAAGGGGAAAATGGAGCGGAAGATTGGATGGAGAATCGGCGCAGCGGGGGCGGTATTACATTCGATATATTGCACCGTTGTGACGAAAAGAGAGCTGAGCCAGAAGGCAAAGCTCTTGATCTACCGGGCAGTTTTTGTTACTACCCTCACCTATGGTCATGAATGCTGGGTCATGACCGAAAGAACGAGATCCAGGGTACAAGCGGCCGAAATGGGTTTCCTCAGGATGGTGGCTGGTGTCTCCCTTAGAGATAGGGTGAGAAGCTCAGTCATCCGTGAGGATCTCAGAGTAGAGCCGCTGCTCCTTTGCGTCGAAAGGAGCCAGTTGAGGTGGTTTGGGCATCTGGTAAGGATGCCCCCTGGGCGCCTCCCTAGGGAGGTTTTCCAGGCACGTCCAGCTGGGAGGAGGCCTCGGGAATGTGGTGGGAGCTGGGAGGTGGTGGGATTATATCTCTAACCTGGCCTGGACACGCCTTGGGATCCCCCAGTTGGAGCTAGTTAATGTGGCTTGGGAAAAGGAAGTTTGGGGTCCCCTGCTGGAGCTGCTGCTCCCGCGACCCGATCTTGGATAAGCGGATGAGGATGGATGGATGGATGAAAACATTTTTGACCAAGGCTCGTGCCCAGGGGTTCATTAAACCTTCAACATCCCCCATTTCATCCAGTTTCTTCTCTGAGAAGAAGAAGGACGGCGGACTGTGCCCCTATATTGACTACCGAGCTCTCAAAAATATCACGGTAAAGAACAAATATCCTTTGCCTTTTATTCATGCCACAGTAGAACAAATGTTTTTTTCTCCATTTTCCTCCCCTCCCAATTCCCACTAACCCTGCCTTGTTGGCAGCTCTGCAGCTCTTTGGACAGTGGGATGGCAAGGGTGTGTACATGGTTCATCCAACCACATGTCTCAGCTGCCGATTATTTTTGCTCAGCTTATCCAACATGGAAGCCTTTGGTCAGATCATGCACGGGATGATTACACTCACCAACTATACTTCCACAATTGAATATACAGGTGCCCGATCTGCACCTAAGGCGTCACTGGAGAGCGATGCGGCAGGATAGATTATTTGATTTACCTAACCCAAATCCCGGGCAGCACTATTACAATTTGCACTGCCTCGTGCAGGAGGTTCGGGGAAAGTCAAAGAACCGATTGTCAGGCTAGAACCACTGACTATCATGATATAGACTGTCTTGCAATGCAGCGACTTCTACGTCACATGGAACACCCAGATATAGATGAAGTTCTAAGATCTAAGAGTATTGACAATACATTTTATAAAACGTACATCACATCTGAAGTATTTACCATTATTATATTTGTCTAATAGCAAAAGTTATACTCAAATTGCACTCATTATGAAAACAATAAATGAACATATTTGCTGCATTCGGGCACAGCACAACAAAACATGACTGAACTAAAACATAGGAGCTCTAAAAAATCTAAAAATGTAAAGCTTCTGTGTGTAGTTGACGTATGTGTGTTTCCCCTTTAGTTCTATCGTGCATTAAGTCACCAGTGTTTTGTTTTCTTGAAGAAGGAACATTTTATTTTCACGCAAATACTTGTTATTTCAAAGTTCTCTCTAGCCTATTGGCTGGGGCAGAGCCATATAACCAGCTAACGTAGCTCCCCTGCTAGCTCAACAGATCTCCATGAGTGAGAGAGCTACCTGATGAGTAAGATAGACAAATGATTACTTCAAGCGATTTACGAACATAAATAAATGAATAAATTATAGAATTTTGTCATTGTTCCTTTTTAGAAATGTTGCATGAATTCACAAAACAAGCACAATTAAATAAAAAATGTTTTAATTTTTCTTACAATTTATTTCAAATATATTGATCCACTTACACACACTTGAAATGTTCATAAAAATAATCCAAAACTTGGATTTACTCATAGATTTGTGGTTACAAATTACTGATAAATGAGTCCCCAGGGACTTTTGACAGTATAATGATAGGTTATCTATGGTTCCACAATTCCTGTTGCCTATGTACTGTATTTCTATGCCATTAAAGCTGAGTATCTCAACATATCAATTTACTGAAATTAATGTAAGCAGACTTTTGTCTTTTTAAATTTCTTCCTAGTTATATTGATTTTTTGTAAAAAATTACAATATGGATTCCATTTGAGAAAATGTAAAGATATGATTGTCAGGTTTCATGAGACTTAAAGGTACAATATGTAGTTTTTGGCCGCTAGGGGTCTCTCAATCAAAACAATAACACTATTATGCCAGCAACACAATCTCAGATTTTAGTTTTTTCAAAACAATAGCGCTCGTTGTAATTCATTGAAATAATCATTGTTAATTCCTTATAAAGCTAGTGAATTGTAACCAAATGCAATTTGCAAAAAAAATGCAAAAGCAAAAAAAAAAAATTTAACATGTTTTTAATAACTTTTTATTAAAAACAGAAACAACAGTGTTGTACACACAATTTAATTGAATATATTGTCAGTGTCTCGTGAAAATACAATTACATTTGAAAATCATTCACTAGAGTCTGTTTTATCCACAATAGACAAATTTTAGCAACACATGAACAGGGACAAACTACCTATCTATGCAATAAATTAACTATGATTATTGTAATGACTTTCGGGCACTATTATTTTGAAACGGAAAATCTGAGTTTGTGTTACCGGCAAAATAGATTGTAGTGTTGACAGGCGAACGGTTCTTACCTATAGCTACTGTAGCGCTGGCGTTGTGTATTGTTAAATATATAATAGCTTTATTCACGTTATGTTTAGCTGTGGTTATTCATATGTAATGCCATTTGGTGGTTCCCTGGAAATTAGAGCAACTAGAGGAGTTAGTTGATGGGTGACAAAACAAAACATCCTGTGTCGTCGAATTACATTACAAATTTCTCTGGTTTTGAAAGTTGGTGGAAACATTTAGGATAATGTAAGTATATAACATAGGTATAGTGATTTTTGATTTTTTTAATGCAGAAAAGTTACATATTGTACGTTTAAAGTGTTCATGTTCATTTAATGCTATTTACAAATAAAAGGAAAACAATGTATATTATACAGTTGCCTCTTCTTAGCCATACTTAAAACATTCCCCTCTTGTGTTTATGCCACTACAAATGGGAATATGGTCTTCTTTCTATGTGAGACCTTCCCCCCAGCACTTCACCACTAAATTGATAAGTTAACTTTTTCTTGACCTTTTTGACCTCGCCTGTTTTGCCATAATTGCGCAGAGCCCGTGCCATCTTCTGGTAGGTCATTTTCTTGCGGTTGCCTTTCTGCACGCCCCATCTGTGTGCCAGCTCTTCTTTGTGTTTCGAGGAGAACTGGAAGGTGCCCTTGTCCCTGTCCACCCACCAGATACTGTCCTTCATGTCCCCGTTTCTCAGCAGATCCAGCAGGAACTGGTATAGACGGATCTTCTTCTTGTTGCCTATATTTATGTTGACAAAAGTACAAAATGGTAAAAACAGTTAATAAATCCTACCTTTGAGCTACTATCCTGAACATTGATTTGGCCTAGATAGTATATGGGATGTTGACAAAAGCCAAATTAAGCATGTGAGACACAGACTATTTTCATTAAACTCACCAAGCTCTACCCCTGCAACATGGGTGATGTGGTCCCTCAGACACTCTTCATCAGACACCTCAAGTGGCGGACTGCGGCCTCCTGGATCTTCCTCATCAGAGCTTCTCATTGTCTGAGGAGAGAGGTGTGGGTATCCCATATTTCTAGGAAAGTATGGCACCTGGAATCAAAAAACAATATTTTTTGGGGGTTGAAGAAAATTTTACTAATACAAATAATTAATTCTGTGTGCCCTAGATGATATTACTATTACCAATGTCTGATTCAATAACTGATTATCAGTTTTCTGTTATTCCTATTACTGATCACTGTTATTGAATGTAATCTCAGATCTGTAAATCACTTTTTTATTTTGGCGTAGATAAATATTGTAGCTAAGCAATATTCTAGAGAAATCTGTTAAAAGTGCAGTTGTTTAAGTCTGTGTGTGGGGTTTAGGATACAATGGTCAATTCTGTGAAACAAGACCTCTTGAGGAGGGAACTTCCTGGAATGCAAGGTCTGTGTCCGATCAAGGCATCTCAGATTTATGACAGCAGGTTTGAGGACAAAGATCATATAATGGTTATTTGTTACCACTGAAACGATAAATGGATGGTGCAGGAGGATTACAAACAAATGTGAATGTGTTACAAAGAATACGGGACTTTAATCCAAAAAGATCTACAAAAATTAAGGGCTTTGTGAAACCAAAAGGATTACATACACTACAGATAATGTTACACCTCACACAAACTTACACATAGACAATGAACTACAACCAACTTACAAACACAGGGACTTAAGTAGGGGAGTAATGAATTAAGTGGACATGGTTTGAGTAGTTGGCAGGAAAGGGAACAATCTATCAGTGGAGAGAAACAGAAAAGCAGACAATAAACATGGATCAGGCTCAAATGGGCTAAGAGCCTGAGCTCATCAGGGCCAGCAGGGGGCAACCGTGAGAGTACCCCCTGAAAGGTATGGCCCCAGCCACGCAAAGGCCACACCAGGCACCGAGAAGGGGGGGGGGGCCCAGTCCAACCTGCCTGGGGTCAGGGGTGTCCAGCCGAAAGGGCCCCTCATCCGGAGGGCGTCCTCTCCTTCCCCACCAACAGCAGACGAGGAAAGAAGAGGGTGGTCGGAGGAACCCCACCTAGGGGGCAGATCCATCAGCGGCAGCCAGGGGAACAAAGCCGTAGACCCCGGTGGGGGGTGGCACAGCCGGCAAACGCTAAGGGGCCTGTGCAGCCAATACCAGCCGTAGGCACAGGCCCAGGCGCGGTGCAGCTGGTACCGACTGTGGAGTAGGGAATGGAACCCCAATCTTTGTAGCAGGGAGCAGGGCCGTTTGCCTCGGTCTCTGGTGCAGGGGGCTGGTCCCCTGGTTGAGGTATACAAATGAGGTGGACGAGCCAGCTTCATTTTGGAAGAAGATGCTGTGGGCTGACGAAACAAAGATGGAGTTATTTGGTCATATAAAGGGGCATTATGCATGGCGGCAAAAGAACTCAGCGTTCAAAGACAAATGCTTGCTACCCACAGTACAATTTGGCGGAGGTTCCATCATGCTATGGGGCTGTGTGGCCAGTGCCGGTACTGGGAATCTTGTTAAAGTTGAGGGTTGCATGGATTCCACTAAATATCAGCAGATACTTGAGAAGAATGTAGAGGAATCAGTCACAAAGTTGAAGTTTTGCCGGGGCTGGATATGTCAACAAGACAACGACCCAAAATACTGCTCCAAATCTACTCTGGCATTTATGCAGAGAAGTAAAAGAAGAAGTAAAATGTTCTGGAATGGCCATCCCAGTCCCCAGACCTGAATATCATTGAAAATCTGTGGGGTGATTTGAAGCAGGCTGTCCATGCTCAGCAACCATCAAACCTAACTGAACTGGAGAAGTTTTGCAAGGAGGAATGGTCCAAAATACCTTCATCCAGAATACAGAGACTCATTACAGGCTATAGGAAGCGTCTAGAGGCTGTTATATCTGGTAAAGGAGGCTCAAATAAATATCAATGTGATATTTCTGTTGGGGTGCCCAAATTTATGTCAAAATTTGTTTTGATGCATATTGCACATTTCACTACTGAAATATTACTGTGTCCTTCAGATATTTGATAGATCAAAATGAAATTGCTGATCCAAACACACCCAATTATTCATAAATGAAAATCATGGAAATTGTCAGGGGTGCGTAAACCTTTGCCTACAAGTGTATGTGTTATAGCACTGTAAATAATATGTGCAACACTAGCCAAAAAAACTGAATCAGGTTTATCTGCCCCTGTGGCTTTCTTTGAGTCTATAGCTAGTAATGAATCAAGGACTGCTTTTTCAGTAAAAGAAAACTTAGTGAAAACACTTGTTTTAAAACCCTACAGTTTTCCTGAAAAAGTAATTGATTACCATAGTAGACTCTTTCATTTGCTTTTCTCTTATTTGTGGTAGTGGTCGTTTTTTTTTTCAAAAAGATCACCTGCTGAAATAAAATGACAACTAAAAGCATCAGCTGTCACAAATTTTAGGGACTGGGTTAGAAAATGTGTGGCATAAGACTGAGATGTGATCTCTAGGTGTATGTGTATGCATTTTGGGGTTTATTGTCTGTTGTTATGTTATTCGGTTATTCGTCCTATGCCAGTGCATTGCATTGAAGATTTATGTTGGTTTATTGAATTGAATGTATAGTGTGTGCTTGTATATGTGGGTTACTAAGGGGATTATGTAAGTGTTGCACATTCCCCTCGCTCACCTGGTGTTATTCAGAACTGATTGTGACCATTACATTAATTACATTTAGCCGATTCATTCAGTTCCTATTTAGCCTGGGTGAATGGCGCAAGAGGAAAGGCAAGAGTCATTAAATATCTGTATGTGCACTGTAAAAAATATCAGTGCAAAAACAGTAGAAAGTACTGTCAAAAAATTACCAGTACTTTTTCTATTATTTCCTTCAAGACAATAACAGAAAATACTTTGTAAACACAGTAGATGTCCATTACAAAGTAATGTCAGCTATGTGTGTGAATGGACATCTACTGTGTTTATAAAGTATTTTCTGTTATTGTCTTGAAGGAAATGTCCGTAAATAATAGAAAAAGTACCAGTAATGTTTTGACAGTACTTTCTACTGTTTTTTTACAGATTTTTTTTTACAGTGTGAGGAAGTTCTACTCTGCTATTGTGTTGCTGAGATTTGAGGGAAAGATATCTTATTTCTATCTGAATGAATTATTATGCGTACTACTTGTACTATAAGTGATGTGTGCGATATAGCTTGAGTCAGGTGTATGCTCTGTCTATATTAGTAAGCCATACGCGTTTCTATGGCGCGGTCAAAAGCATAGTAGGCTTATATAGATTATTGTTGTGAATACTTGTTATATCTGATTCCGTCAGCTGTTGTGATGTCCTTCCTTGGGTCTACATTAAATACAAGAAACCAACCAACTCCTCTGCTGCTGTGGTCTCCCACTCTCTACAACAACCACCTACAATGTGACATCAATCCCAGATGACTAGATGCTATTGAGGGCAGCGAGAATGATAGCATCCAGTTCATCATAGTGTCTCCACTACTGAATACCAGTAAGTTCAGCCCTTGCCAATTGCCTCTTTCCTTCGCTCTCTCTTTTCCTGGTCATTCATTCTGTAATGATTAGTGGATGGTCAGGAGGAACAGAGACAAATGCGAAGGTGGCACAAAGTAAACGGGACTCAAACCAAAAAGACATACAACAATAAATGGCTTTGTGGAGCCAAAAGCATTATATACAGATAACAATACACCTCACACAAACATATACACAGACAGGGAATGACAAACAACTAACACACACAGGCACTTAAGTAGTACAATGAATGAAATGAGACCTGGTGTGAGTAGTTGGCGAAATAGGGAGCAATCTATAGGTGGAAATGTCATGTGAAGTCCAGGTGAAACAGAAAAGCAGACATTAAACATGGAACGGGCTCAAATAGGCTGGAACCCTGAGCCCATCACGGCCAGCAGAGGGCAACTGTGACACCCACTACTATCAAGGTTCAAACAAACTGTGGTCCAGTTGAGATACCATAAGGTGCATCTGTGTTTCTTATAAGCCTAGTATGATATGCTTCATGATAGGCTCTCCTTTAACACTAGATCTGCCAGGCCCTTCACACTATGTTAAACTGCCTTCACAGCATCACACCTAATGTGTTGTTATCAGTCTAAATACAATGGTCTAAAAAAGGATGAATTACACAAATAATACTTTTTTGGTTTATATAAGGTATTATGTAACATTAGAATATGAAAAAACGACTACTTTTTAGACCCACTGTGTCACCATTATATTTCAGACAATAATATTCTAAATATCAAATGTTTTATGAGGGTAAAATATTGTATTCTAAAAGTATAATAGATTTTTTTGTTTGGTGCAATTGTTGAAACAATAAAAAGTTATACAAAGTAAACACACTTTTATTGATAATGAATAAAGTTTTTAAAAAACTGAGAAATGTAAGAACAGTCAATATACAGACACACCAGGTTTGTTCAATATGATATCTCCTGGTTTGTAACAAGCAATGCACTACTTCACAAAACTTTTCAAACTCCTCGTCTCCTTTTCATCAAAATGCCAGTGTTGCATCTCTGAAGAGGTTATAGCATGGTCTTTCGGATAATAAGACCCATAAAATTTTCTAAAATGGTGAAATTCTAGAGGAATATTTGTTTGTTTGTTGGAGGTATTTCCTAAATAACAGTGTGTAGTATTTTCACACATTTGCACAGTATTTTTGGTAGCCTATACCAATGCTTGTTAACAACTCAGACTTACACAAACGAACACGAGTGTATTGTACTAATCCATAACATTAGAATCTATAGAACAAGCCAAATTAAGTGTTCTAAAAATGGTCGAATTTTAAAAGCATCGTTCTTGATTTGTTGGAGGTATATCATTAGAATATTAAGAAGAAAAAAATGTTTTGTCAAAGAAGACATGCTGTTGTATTTTCATTAGTTAATTAGGCTCTGAAAAAGGTTTTTGTTTTTTTCACAAACACTCACATTAGATTTATGTTATCTCCTGGTTTGTCTACTTTTTCATCAAAATGCAAATGTCACAATCTACAAAATCTAAACCACTCTGAAGTGGTTATGCGGCATGATCTCTAAGAAAATAAGCCAAATAAAATCATATAAAAATTGCAGAATTTTACAAGAATATTACTATATATATATTGTACAGTGTAAAGATACTTTTACTAATAATGAAGAAAGTTTCATCCTGTCTTCATCAACATTACACCTCTAAATCCTTGTTGCTAAATTAATTCAAATTTAAATGAAGGGCAGTCCAGTGTCGCCCATGCGTCTAAAAAACCTTTCGGTTTGTGATTTTAGAATTCTGAAAACGGAACAATGTAAAATACACATATTTAGGGAAAGTCAAGGATGGCAGTGTCTGTGGCTTTAAAAATCACAGATTTATTTTAATTAACAAACTCAATAGTCAAATTACTTGTGGCTTGGCGGTTCTAGTGTTAAAATGCATGTTGATGAGTTGGTTAAAATAACTTAGAGTGTTTTTCATAGGAACAAGCCTTGTTTGAAACTTATTAACAGAAAACAAATTGTTGAATCAACTTTTGAGCCTGTCATTGATTATGCAGACACCATCTACATGCATGCCTCTGCTTCTATGTTAAAACCTTTTGATGATGTATAGCGTAGTGCCATTAGTTTTTTACAGGAGACAGGTTCAGTACACATCATTATATTTTTTATCAGAAAGTGGATTGGCTGTCTTTAAAATCTCTCAGTGCAATGCACTTTTTGTTTATACAGCTTTTGTTGGTCTTCCACCTTATATTAATTCACTTTTAATACTACGAGCTACCAGGCCCGTGCTCAGGTATGGCTATCACTGGAGACCACTAAGATCTCTCCTGAATTTGCAGAACTGCTTTTATTTTTATCCCCACATATGAAATGAATTAAAGTGTAGTTTTAAGTGCCTATAGGGCAGTGGTCATCAAACCCTTCCATGGAGGGCCTAGTGGATGCTGGCTTTTGGTCTTTCCCTTCAATTAGAGCATAATTAGGACCTAGACTGCCAGGTGAGGGGAGATACTAACCAATTAGTGAGCTACTCCATCAGGCTTGTACAAGGTAAAAGCGAAAACCTGCATACACTAGGCCCTCCATGGAAGGGTTTGAGGACCACTGCTTTAGGGCATTTAGATGTTTACTTGAAGATCATTTTATTACTGAATGTGTTTGTTGTATGTGTTTGTGTTGTTTCTGCTTGCTTTTTAATTGATTTCCTTCTTCTAGTACATTGTAATTTTATGTGACCTACCCAGGTTGTTACTGCCTTTTCTCAGTTAAATTACCTGGTTAAATAAATAAATATTAAAATATACACACTCGCCAGAGACTTCATTAGGTACACTTGTTCAACTGGTCGTTAACGCAAATATCTAATCAGCCAATCACATAGCAGCGAGTCAATGCATTTCGGCATATGGACATAATAAAATGCTGAAGTTTAAACCAAGCACCAGAATGGGGAAGAAAGGTGATTTAAGTGACGTGGCATAATTGTTGGTGCCAGACCTCTTAGTTTGAGTATTTAAGAAAGTGCTGACATACTGGGATATTCCCGCACAACCATCTCTATGGTTTACAGAGAATGGTCAGAAAATGTGAAAACATCCAGAAAGCAGAGGTCAGAGGAGAATGGCCAGACTGATTCAATCTAATAGAAAGGCAATAATAACTGAAACTAGATTTGAACTTTACAAGTAAAGTTGACTGGGGCTTCCTTTAACAATGTAAAGTTGGTGCATTTTAAGTATTTGTAATGTCAAAGCTAAAATGTGTAGCTATATTTATCTACACACGTATTAGTGGGGAAAGCACATAACATGGGTTAAGTCGGTGGTGCTCAAACCCTCTAATTATGCTCTAATTGAAGGGAAAGACCAAAAGCCAGCATACACTAGGCCCTCCATGGAAGGGTTTGAGGACCACTGGGTTAAGTGGATGGAGTAACTGGGTGGAGTTTCTTGCTGGAGCGAGTGGAGAGGGTGGAGTTAACTGGTTGACGTGGGTGTAGTGTGTGGAATAACTGGGTGGAGTGTGTGGAGTCACTGGGTGGTGAGGGGGAAAGGAGTGGGTAGAGTGTGTGGAATTATTGAGTGTAGTAACTGGTTGCAGTGTGTGGAGTAATTGGGCATAGTGGTTGGAGTAACTGGATGAAGTAGGTTAAGTGGCTGCAGTTACTGGGCAGAGTGGGTGGAGTTACTCTGTGGAGTGGGTGGAGTCACTAAGTGTAGTGGGTGGAGTCACTGGGTGTAGTGGGTGGAGTAACTGGGTGTAGTGGGTGGAGTAACCGGGTGGAGTGGGTAAAATAACTTAGTGGAGTGGGTGTAGTTACTAGGTGGAGTGAGTAGAGTAAATGGGTAAAGTTGGTGGAGTACCAGGGTGGAGTGGGTAGAGTAACTGGGTGGAGTAAATGTTTTCAGTTTAATTAACAAAATTATGCAAATCTAGTTATTTAACAAGTGATTAACATTTCAATATGTTAAGTTGCAATTGCTTAACATCTTAAACAAAGTTGGTCTGCTTTCTCACTAGCTTGCACAGTTCAGGAGATACTTTTTAATGGTTAATTTACTCTAATTATGTAAATTGTGTTAACATAATCATATATGATACATGTTCAAGAAAAGTTTCAAAAGCGTAAATAGTCAGAAAGTTTTGGGAGATACTTAACATAATAATGCAAAATGTGGTAATTAGCACACTCATTATTGATTAACACATCAGTATGTTAAGTTCCATTAGCCTAAACGTATCAAACAAAGATGGTCTCATCTCTCTAGCTTGATCGTCTCTCTAGCTTCTGTTTGCCTTAGCAGAGACAGAGTTGGCTAGCTTCCTGGTCACCTGACAAACTTTTTATCATTACATTTGATAGCAACTTAACCCACTTTTTTAGAATTGCCTGTTTACCAACATAATAATGTTATCTGGGAACTTTTTAAATTCAACTTCTTAAACCGAGTCCTTATCTAGACTGAAGATATTCATCAGAGAAAGACTCCCAGAACGGTGACGCCATTTTCAATCGAGAATTGATTAGTCAGTAGGCAGTGCCTTTATTCTGGTTAATATGCTATCTCGACTATTACCTGCTGGAGCAGGCTAGGTTCACAGCATCCGTTACCATGGCCATGTAACCTGGTAACTGGTAAACCATCGTTGTGACACTGAAAACCAAGGATTAAACCTGAAGTTAGCTAACCCCAAATCTTGCTTCGTAGTATAGGCCTTTGGTCTGAATGGAAATGGGTAGTAAACAAGCACAAAACGTTCCTGAACGTTCCTGAACTCCCACCTTCTTTCTGTTGTGTTTGGGTATTCAACTAAACCAATCATAATATTTCTGCCCTTAGACTATATTAGAGTAAGGAAGATATGTATGTGCCAATTTACTTATTGAAAGAATTTACTTATGACATGGCCTCCTTCCTCACCTAACCTAAACCCTATTGTGAATCTTTCTTAAACAGCCAATTACGGTGAAGGAAAACAGTACACCTCTATGAACAGTGTCTGGGATACTGTGGTTGCAGCTACACAAAAAGTTGATTGTCAACAGATCAAAAAATGAATATGGGTCACTGATTTGTTTTGAAGTGTCAGAAATATTCATTTGTGTATTTTGAGTTGTTTGTATATTATTCTCACTTTAACAGATAAAAATCAACAAGTGAGATGGGAAACTTTTCTTTTTTCATTTAGTTGCATAATTATTCTGCACACTAATCGTTGCCCAACAATTGTGAACACAGATATTCTCCAAAGAAAGCAAAGACCTCACTTTTACTTTCTTAACTATTTAGGGTTGATGTGTATTTACATTTGACGTTGACCAAGAGCACTGTATTTGATCAATAATAAAATGTATCCTCAATTATACAACTTGCCTAATAATTGTGCACAGAGTGTATATATGTAAAAATAGAAATATTAAATACAAAACATTAAGAAAAACACTCACAATAATAGAAAATCTATCACAGATTAAAACTGTCTGCAAGACACCAGTTCACTAAGCTCGAGGACACTGAATAGCATTCCATGACTTTAAAAGCAGTTTTACACAGTTCTGAGTAAACCCTTGGTATTTCTAGTACAATACAGTATTGAGAAAGTCTTTGGTAACTGCTATTTCTCCAGGTAAGTTTCATTTGACAGTCTAGATGTTTTTGTGTCCCTTCTTGAGTACAGAGAGTCCTAACCGAATGTACTGTAGTATATAATAGACAATGGTGAGCGTGAAAATTTGCACCTGTAATAAAATGTAATGCTGAATCATAAACTGCATCCAACAATTTCAGAAAAAAGCTGAATCATGCATATTTAGCAAATAACCACAGTCAAGTTAGGACATAAATGTTACTTGCACAATATCCTTTCTATGCTGATGCGACAAACATTTATAAAATAATCCAACTTCAATCTTGTGCTACTGAAGCAACTCATTTATGTTAGTTTTAAAAGACAGATTGGCATCTAAGTAAATACCAGATATGTGTTCTATAAGAGTTTAGAGTAGTGATTTTGGGAACTTCTGAGATCTAGAAAATAGCATATATTTTTCTTTGCATTTAGAACCAATCTAACACCGGAAAGTGCATTTTGTAATATTAGGAAATCCGGCTGTAAGCGTGCAAAAGCTTGTGCAGGAGCCTTAGCATATAATCCTGTGTCATCAGCATACAAATGAAAAGTACATCTCATAGAGTTACATATGTGGTTAATGTATAAAGTGAACAATAAAGGGCCTCAAATTGAACCCTGTGGCACTTCTTTTTGGACTGTGAGAAATTCAGATTTATTTCCATCTGGTAAAATAGCCTGTGTTCTTTCACTAAGGTAATTCTGAAACCAGACAGGTATGTTTGGCCAGGCCTAACAAAGAAAGCTTTTTCAGTAAGAGGATATGATCAACTGTATTAAATACAGTTAAATACGAAAGTCAATCTGGTTTTAGACCTAGGGACAGTACAATTACATCAACCACACAAATTATTTTGTAAAAGCAATGGACAAAACATTTTGTCTTGCTCTGTTTGTTGATCTATCAAAGGTGGTTGGCTTTTGATAGATCCACAAAGAGAGCAAGACAAAATGTTTCATCCATTGGTGGAGGTCAAGTGTGGTTGCTGTAATTGTACTGTGCCTAGGTCTAAAACCAGATTGAAGTTAGTTTAAAATTGCAATTATCTGACAAAAAGGAATGTAGTTGTTCCTTAACCAATGTAACGATCCCCTTACATGTTTTCTGTGTGTTCCCTTGTATCATGTTAATTTAAGTTGCTACCCTGGGGTGTCTTGTTTATGTTTATACCCTGTGTGTATTGTTTATAACTTATTTTCCCACTGTTGTAGTCATATGAATATATCACATGTCTCCAACAGCCTATAGATCGTCAGTATTTCTAATCAGTGCACAGATGTTTTCAATCAGTCCTTATTAGTGTTGTATTTAGTTTGTGTGTTTTAGTAATTCCCTTTTGGTAATTTTTCTACGTCCAGGTATGCGTGTATGTCAATGTGTTTGTATCCTACATGTCATTGTAGTTGTTTTTCCCCTTTGGCAGTATTTCCTTTCCAAGTGTGTTATGAAATTAAAACTTGTTTTTTTGTGGAAAACCCTTTGTGCCTGTCTCTCTTTAAGCCCGCAACATGCACTTCCAATAATTGTGACAACCAAAACCTCAAGGATTTTAGCAATGGTTGACAATTTAGAGATACAATTTCCAAATTGTAGGTATAACCCCTGAAATTAATGTTCAATTAAATATACAGTCATATGCAAAAGTTTATGACATTAAACCGACAATATCCATGATTTTCATTTATAAATAATTGGGTCCAATTTCATTTTGATCTATCAAATAACCGAATGATACAGTAATAATTTGGTAGTGAAATTAGGTTCATTGGATTAACAGATAATGTGCAATATGTATATAAATGAAATTAGACATTTGGGCACTTGTCATTTTGTTGATTTGAATACATGTAACTACCTAGCACTGATTAATTGGAATACACAATTGGTTTTGTGAGATCATTAAGCCTTGAACCTCATTGACAGTTGCATCCAATCATGAGAAAATGTATTTAAGGTGACCAATTGCAAGTTGTTTTTCTCTTTGATTCTCCTCTGAAAAGTGGCAACATGGGGGCCTCAAAACAACTCTCAAATGACCTGAAATCAAAGATTGTTCAACATTATGGTTTAGAGGAAGGCTACAAAAAGCTATCGCAGAGATTTAAGCTATCAGTGTCCACTGTGAGGAACATAGTGAGGAAATGGAAGACCACAGGCACAGTTCTTGTTAAGGCTAAGTAGCAGGCCAAGTAAAATATCAAGAGGCAAAGGCAAAGGATGGTGAGAATGGTCAAAAACAGCCCACAGACCACCTCCAAAGGCATAAAACATAATCATGCTGCAGATGGTACCACCAATCAACAATTCAGCACACTTTGCACAGAAAAAGAAGAAGCTGTATGGGAGAGTGATGCAGGAGAAGCCTTTTCTATACACATGCCACAGAGTCACTTGAGGTATGCAAATGCACATTTGGACAAGCCAGTTTCATTTTGGAAGAAGGTTGCTGTGGACTGATGAAACAAAGATGGATTTATTTGGTCAAAACAAGGGGCGTTATGCATGGGGGCAAAAAACACAGCATTGATACCCACAGTAAAATTTGATGGAGGTTCCATCGTGCTGTCGGGCTGCGTGGCCTACTGTGAATCGTTTTAAAGTTGAGGGTTGCATGGATTCCAATCAATATCAGCACTTGAGAATAATGTAGAGGAATCAGTCACAAAGTTGAAGTTATGCCGAGGCTGGATATGTCAACAAAACAAAAACCCAAAACACTGCTCAAATTCTACAAAGGAACAAATACAATGTTCTGGAATGGCCATCCCAGTCCCCAGACCTGAATATACAGTGCCTTGCGAAAGTATTCGGCCCCCTTGAACATTTTGACCTTTTGCCACATTTCAGTCTTCAAACATAAATATATAAAACTGTAATTTTTTGTGAAGAAGCAACAACAAGTGGGACACAATCATAAAGTGGAACAAAATAAATTGGATATTTCAAACTTTTTTAACAAATAAAAAACTGACAAATTGGGCGAGCAAAATTATTCAGCCCCTTTACTTTCAGTGCAGCAAACTCTCTCCAAAAGTTCAGTGAGGATCTCTGAATGATCCAATGTTGACCTAAATGACTTATGATAAATAGAATCCACCTGTGTGTAATCAAGTCTCCGTATAAATGCACCTGCTCTGTGATAGTCTCAGAGGTCCGTTGAAAGCACAGAGAGCATCATGAAGAACAAGGAACACACCAGGCAGGTCCGAAATACTGTTGTGGAGAAGTTCAAAGCCGGATTTGGATACAAAAAGATTTCCCAAGCTTTAAACATCCCAAGGAGCACTGTGCAAGTGATAATATTGAAATGAAAGGAGTATCAGACCACTGCAAATCTACCAAGACCCGGCCGTCCCTCTAAACTTACAGCTCATACAAGGAGAAGACTGATCAGAGATGCAGCCAAGAGGCCCATGATCACTCTGGATGAACTGCAGAGATCTACAGCTGAGGTGGGCGAGTCTGTCCATAGGACAACAATCAGTCATATACTGCACAAATCTGGCCTTTATGGAAGAGTGGCAAGAAGAACGCCATTTCTGAAAGATATCCATAAAAAGTGTTGTTTAAAGTTTGCCACAAGCCACCTGGGAGACACACCAAACATGTGGAAGAAGGTGCTATGGTCAGATTAAACCAAAATCGAACTATTTGGCAACAATGCAAAACGTTATGTTTGCTGTAAAAGCAACACAGCTCATCACCCTCAACACACCATTCCCACTCTCAAACATGGTGGTGGCAGCATCATGGTTTGGGCCTGCTTTTCTTCAGCAGGGACAGGGAAGATGGCTAAAATTGATGGGAAGATGGATGGAGCCAAATACAGGACCATTCTGGAAGAAAACCTGATGGAGTCTGCAAAAGACCTGAGACTGGGACAGCGATTTTTCTTCCAACAACACAATGATTCAAAACATAAAGCAAAATCTACAATGGAATGGTTCACAAATAAACATTTATAGGGGTTAGAATGGCCAAGTCAAAGTCCAGACCTGAATCCAATCGAGAATCTGTGGAAAGAACTGAAAACTGCTGTTCACAAATGCTCTCCATCCAACCTCACTGAGCTCGAGTTGTTTTGCAAGGAGGAATGGGCAAACATGTCAGTCTCTCGATGTGCAAAACTAATAGAGACATATCCCAAGCGACTTACAGATGTAATCGCAGCGAAAGGTGGCGCTACAAAGTATTAACTTAAGGGGGATGAATAATTTTCAACGCCTAATTTTTCAGTTTTTTATTTGTTAAAAAAGTTTGGAATATCCAATAAATTTTGTTCCACTTCATTTATTTTTTATTTTATTTAACCTTTATTTAACCAGGTAAGTTGACTAAAAACAATTTCCTATTTACAGCAACGACCTGGGAGCAATTAGGGTAAAGTGTCTTGCCCAAGGACACAACAACATTTGGCTCAGTCGGGAATCGAACTAGCAACCCTTCTGACTACAATTCTGACTCCCTACCCACTGAGCCATCTGTGCTTTCTTGATTGTATTTCACTTGTTGTTGATTCTTCACAAAAAATTACAGTTTCATATCTTTATGTTTGAAGCCTGAAATGTGACAAAAGGTCAAAAGGTTCAAAGGGGCCGAATACTTTCGCAAGGCACTGTAATTGAAAATGTGGGGTGATTTGAAGCGGGCTGTCCATACTCGGCAACCATCAAACCTAACTGAACTGGAAATGTTTTGCAAGGAGGAAGAGTCCAAAATACCTTAATCCAGAATCCTGACACTCATTACAAGCTATAGAAAGCGTCTAGAGGCTCAACTAAATATAGATGTGATATTTCTGTTGGGGTGCCCAAATCTATGCACCTGTCTAATGTCATTTTGAGGCATATTGCACATTTTCTGTTCATCATTTCACTACTGAAATATTACTGTCCTTCAGTTATTTGATAGATCAAAATGAAATTGCTGATCCAAACACCCAATTATTTATAAATGAAAATCATGGAAATTGTCAGGGGTGCGTAAACTTTTGCATATGTGCAGCACTAGCCAAAAAACTGAATCAGGTTTTTCAGCCTTTGTGTCTTTCTTTGAGTCTATGGCTAGTAATGAATCAAGGACTGCTTTTTCAGTAAAAAAACTTAGTGAAAATCCTAGTTTTATAACATTCCTGAAAAGGTAATTGATTACCATAGCAAACTCTTTGATTTGCTTTTCTCTCATTTGTGGTAGTGGTCTTCAAAAAGATCACCTGCTGCAATTAAATGACAACTAAAAGCATCAGCTGTCACGAATCCTAGGGACTGGGTTCGAAATTCATGGCATAAGACTAAGGTGTGAACTCTAAGTGTTTGTGTATGCATTTTGGGGTTTATTGTCTGTAGTTATGTTATTGGGTTTTCACCCAAATTATTATGCTGACTACTTGTATTATAAGTGATGTGGGCAATATAGCTTGAGTCAGGTGTACGCTCTGTCTATATTAGTAAGCCATACACAATCCTATGCCGCGGTCAAGAGCATATTAGGCTTATATAGGTGATTGTTGTGCATACTTGTTATATCTGATTCCATCAGCTGTTGTGATGTCCTCCCTTGTGTCTACATTAAATACAAGAAACCAACCAACTCCTCTGCTGCTGTGGTCTCCCTCTCTCTAGAACAACCACCTCAATGTGACAGAATGACTCGCCCAAACGGAGAGGCCACAAGACCACAAGAAAGAGGCTGGTATATATCATTTGGTATACTGTGATGTGAATTTTTTTATTTCAACATGTTTTTGTCTGAAAGACAGAAAAACAGATGAATGAGACAGTAGTAGGCTAGTTCAGTGTCACATAATGCCCCCAGTGGAGAAGGCTGACAGGTTCCAGAACCTGCCATGGGGAGCAGCCAGCAGGTCCAGCTCCTCAACTGCACAGAATAGCACCTTGTCAGGAGGAATATTCAAGAAGCTCCAAAAGAGCAGCTATGTGTGAAGGCCAGAAAAGTAATGATGACTTCAAACACCTTATTCTCAGAATGCAGGAACCAGGGTTCGAAATGAAAGGGGTCTAGGGGGTGTCCAGGACCTTCCATAAGTCAATAAGGACCCCCGATAATAATTTATTTGGTTTGGTTTGGGGGGAGCTAGATAAATGTAATTTACCTTTGAATAAAATCATGACATTTTAGGGGACCCACCAAGAGTCATATGTCATTGCTAACCCTGGCAGGAATCATAGGAGGAAGACAGTATAAAGGAGAAAGATGGAGATGCCATTAAAAAATAACAACCGTAAAAGCCCATTCCACCCAAACCGGTGGCAGGGGGCCACTCCTAATACCACGCAGCCATTCCCAAACAGTTGTTTGTCATTTCAATTAGATTCTTCCCTCACCTCCTCCCCTGCCAGTTCCTGTTACTTTAATAATCTGCTCTCCAGGGACTTAAACCCTTGCAATGTGTCTGTTACCTGTGTCTCACCCAATGACAACCTTCTCTCCGTAACCTCTATTGGCGGGAGCTTTCATTAACAATTTGATGTCTGTTTGAATATAATGTAGAAGGCATAATCAAATGGCCAAAACATACAAAAGCAAATATAGTAGTCTAAATAGTAGTCTAAATACTTGGTACTAATTTGTTGTATGTAATAATGCAAATATAGCAGATAACTTTGTCAATTTTTGAGTGCCACTATGTGATTGGAATAGATCGATTCAATGTGCAAAACCTGTGCATCGATAAAAGAGGACAATCTAATTATCAAGTGATCTTTGAATAAACCTTCTAATGATAGCACAGTTATTTTAGTTAGTGTAAACTATCAAAGCTAAGCCAAGTTGGGGTGAATTAATAATAAAATATTCAAAAATAAGACATAAACTGAACAAGTTCCACAGACATGTGACCAACAGAAATGGAATCTTGTGTCCCTGAACTAAGGGGGGGTCAAAATCAAAATTAACATTCAAGATCTGGTGTGGCCACCAGCTAAATTAGGTATTGCAGTGGAGCTCCTCCTCATGAACTGCACAAGATTTGCCAGATCTTGCTGTGAGCTGTTACCCAAATCTTCCACCAAGGCACCTGCAAGTTCCTGAATATTTCCTGGGGGGATGGCCCTAGCTCTCACCCTCTGATCCAACAGGTCCCAGGTGTACTCAATGAGATTGATGTCCGGGTTATTTGAGGGCCACGACAGAACACTGACATTCCTGTCTTGCAGGAAATCAAAAACAGAACGAGCAGTATGGCTGGTGGCATTGTCATGCTGGAGGGTCATGTCAGGATGAGCTTGCAGGTAGAGTACCATATAAGGAGGATGTCTTCCTTGTAATGCACAGCTGTTAGATTGCATGCAATGACAACAAGCTAAGTCCCATGATTACACACCACCCCAGACCATGACAGACCCTCCACTTCCAAATGGATCCTGCTCCAGAGTGCAGGCCTCTGTGTAACACTCATCCCTTTGATGATAAATGCGATTCTGACCTTCAGCCCTGGTGAGACAAAACCAAGACTCGTCAGTGAAGAGCACTTTTTGCCAGTCCTGTATAATCCAGTGAGGGTGGGTTTGTGCCCATAGGCCACATTGTGTCCAGTGATGTCTGGTGGGGACCTGACTTACACCAGGCCTACAGGCCCTCAGTCCAGCCTCTCTCATCCTATGGTGGAGAGTCTGAGCACTGATGGAGGGATTGTGCACTCCTGGTGTAACTCGGGCAGTTGTTGTTGCCATCCTGTACCTGTGATATTCAGATGTACCGATCCTGTGCAGCTGTTGTTACACCTGGTTTGCCACTACGAGAATGCCAACACATTTAGTGTGTTTTTACATTTCAGATGCACATTTTGCTATTAGGCTATATTCGTCCTTCTATTACGTTACCCCTGCACATTTGGTTTTGACGATTCATACGGGAACATTCCACACATTCAAAATTGTATTGCAACATTCATGGTGAAGGTCAGGGTTAAGGTTAGGCATTAGGTTACTAACGGTTAAGGTTAGGCATACCATTACTAATGGTTAAGGTTAGGATTAAGGTTAGGGTTAACATTACAAAAAAAACTATCAATTGCCTATCTGCATCACGCCATAATAGAGAACAAAACACACACAAAGTGTCCATCTGGATTTCAACTCGCAAACACTGGCATTAAGTCGCCACCTTCCCCGACCTCCACCCTAGCAAAATCTGCACTACTTACATGATATGTCATGATCTTCATATGTTCATGTGTAACATTATTCCGTTGTTAAATTTAGTTCCCTACAATCGTAATTGACCCTCTTATATGTTCATATTTAACATTTTCCGGGTTTGCAAAATAGTTCCATCAGAACGTATTTCATGTGATTTTGGGCTCTGAAAATTCTACCCTGATTTCAGTGTTTGCAGTGCTAGATTAAATTAGACTACCATTGTACAGGTTCATTACTCTTTACAAATCCAAACCAACAAATTGAAATGGGCATAAAAATAATTCAAAGTCACAATACACATTTGATCAATTTCGTACAAGTGGTTTAGTCTGCAAGGGTAAAGTTTAAGATTCAGTCGATTCTTGTTAATATAATGTGTGGATTGAAAACGTTTTTTTTCATCTCTTTGTTTCATAAACAAGACAACTTCTAGTGCACATTAATTTATCAGATTACTCTCAAGTGTTACTTAATGATATAAGGAGTTACCAAAGACTAGGGCACTGTCTCTGCATGATCTGTGATATGTGCCATTATAGCAGTAGGCCACGTAGGAGTAGGATGCATAGCCTGTCATAATCCTGTCAAAATAGTTAGAACATAATGCAAAAAAGATTAAAAACCTGGTTAAAATAATTCTATAAAAACTGAAATGTATCTTTCAAATATTCTTCTGCACATATATGAATGTTTTCAAAATGTATGCCAATTATTTTTTAGAGTAAAAATAATTTTACAATTTTAATAATATTTCTGACTGCATGCATCTGTGTGAGATACTTTTGGGGAGGGCTCTTCTGATTAGGCCTCTTCTGAGATTACGTTTGTAAACAAGAAATACAAAAAGGCTTCAGACAGGAAAAAGCCACAATATCAAACTATCTGCATGTAGTTGCACACTACATTCTATTGACAACTGATTCCCAGTGACAAACTTAATCTGATTCCTTTTTCTGAAGTGAAATGTAATTTTAAGAATTGCTAAGCATTTCTATATGTTGTTTCCAATAATAGAGGGAACATTTTCATATATTGTTTAGGATTGATGACCAGTTACTTTTGTCCTGAAGGTTCTGAACCTTATAAATTAGTACCAGTAATGTAAAATGGGCTCAGGGAATGCTCTCACCGGTGGGGGCAAGACATGTTGGTGTCCCACAAGGCCAGGATCCAGATGGAGAGCATCAACGTCACTGTAACGAGCCATGCTGGGCCCATGTATATGCTGAACACTCTGGAGCTCAGTAAAGTGGCCCTCTGGCAGATTTTCAAAGTCCAATTGAGGAACATGGTGAGTGTTGTGATAGTCCCAGTGATCTGAAAAGAGAGAAGCATTTACAGTATTCATAAATATATAGTATGTCTGAAGGGTCATATAGAGATAAAAATGTATTCTAAATTGAATTTTAAGATGGCATAATGGCCACTTAATTGATAACCAATGATAAATATACAAAACAGACAACGTTTGTTAGTGATTTAAAGTTTTCAGATAATTGTATTACACAGATGTTTGTTCATACTTCTTTGCATTGGCAGTTTATCTCAAGTGTTCAAATGTATGGAACTGAAATATATATGCCAACATGATTTCATTTTTTATTTATCCTGACACTGCACCAATTAGTTGCCATTATTATTATTATTTTTTCATATCATCAGTCACACACATTTTTAGGTGTTAATAACTTTATTAAACAGAGAAGAGCATACTATAATGCTTTACCTCAAATAAAACTTGGTAAATACTCGTTTTTTTCTTGTCACCTTTTAAGGATCAGTTGCAATTACAAGAGGAAAGACAACTGAACCTTTCCATATCAATAAACCCCAGGGGCAAATGTTGTTTGACATCTTAAGGTACAGCATCAGACAGAAATTGCATCTGTTTCCTGTAGTCCATAGAGGCAACATGGTTGGCTCCAGCTGCAGTGTCTTGATGCTTTTTATGTATTGTCTTTATTACAGCTTACTATATGATTTCCTGTGGCCTGATAAAAACACAGCACATTTACCCTGCACTATCTACCTCAGGAATATATGAAGTTACAAAAATAAATTATGTTGTTGTTAATAAAATCTTAATTCTAAGGAAAACTAATTTAAAACGTATATAATTGTAGTTTTATCAATATTATCAAGATTATCGATAGAATAATATTATTATTTTTTAAAGCTTACCTCCTTGGCTCTCTCCATCAATGACATATGGATATGAATATTCAGAGATCTGTTGCCTATAGAGGTCAGTTTCATACATGTCGTCTGATGGCTGTTAAAACAAAGATGTATATAAATTGTATTAGCTTTTTGACTGTATGACTAGGTTTGGTTTAGTTGTGGTCTGTTATAATCTTGCAAGATGTAATGGAATGTTGTGAAAAAAATAAATATGTTGTTTGTATGAACTATTCTGTTCATACCTAATATATTGTTAGTATGAAACATACAGTAAATAGTAAAGTTTAAACAAATGCCTGTGTAACAGCTTACGAATTGAAAAGTTTGCTCATGTTACTAAAATCATTCAACATATTTCATTAATTTGTAAACAACATTTTAATCGTTTTTCATTGAACTATGTATGAAATCTAGCCCGGAATCGTCTGAGCTTACAATTCACGAGAGTTGCTATTCAAGCAAAAGTAGTGTGGTATATAACCAACAAATTAAACTAAACAAATACCCAAAACATTTTATACACTGGGGCCTATACCTAAACATTAAATATTTGACTCATTATTTACTTACAGGACCAGGTGAGATTAAGTACCCCTCCATTCTGTATGGATGCAACATGGAGGCTTCTTCTCATACCAATGTACTGTACTCACAGTCACAAAGCTTGCATATGTTTCTCACACTCTTTCAAAACTTTTCCCGCATCATTGCACAACGTTTACCAAATTTCCTCTCAAAACGAAATCCAAAATGTCTCCTGTCTTCTCAACTCTCTGCTTTTAAGCCAAACTTAAATTTGAGACTAATTTGTCTAATAAAGCAAAATAAATTAGCAATACTCAAGGACTGAAAATGAAAAGGGAACGTGATATTTTAACTTCTGTATATCTTTGTGGGTGTGTGCATCTCAGTGTGTTTGGTTCTTGTTCCTGGTCATTGGTTATTTGTCTGGAGTAGATTTATCAAGGCTCAATTGTGTCACATCCCAAACCAGCCAATCATTTCAAGGTCTATTTGTCAGTCTTTACAGTAGCATAGCATAAGTAGATACAATTGTTGTAGTTTAGGCTAGTTTAATTTATATTTTATCAGACCAATATAAGTTTGTACATTGAATTGGAAAATAGAATACACTGGTTTGTTAAATAAAAACAATAATTTACAAAATTACTTTATATTTGTAGTGTTTTATATTGAAATGTTGTTCTTTTGTAAAAAGTAATTGTTTTTTCCAACTGTTGATCATGTCTGTTCACATATATTGTACATTACAGAATTCTGTTGTATTTCTATCCAAGCAACTGTTTCAGATGGGTCCAGATTAGATGTACAGATAAAATCATGCCACTTCCTTTTTGTAATCCTGCAACAGGCCTATGGAGATTAAGGGAGAGGAGATAAAGCATATTCTTAGACAAAGGTGATCTTGGTGGTAAGTGATAAAGAATTTTTTTACCAAATATTTCTCTCACAATGGTCTTTTCCCATCATTTGACATTTGAATAGCTTAATCTCTAGAACCCATGGATTAGTTTCCAGAACCCACAGGCTGTTTGGGAATCTAGCCCTCTTTGTCTCAGTTCTTTTTTTTCTCTTTGACACAACATCTCAGTTTACACTAAAAAAGAATGACAACACAAGGCAAGTGTCCACTGACAGATGTTTGCAGAGAGGAAGAGTGCATCAGTCTGATAAAGATAAACTACTTGAAATACGATAGACAGTAAGATCAAAATCTCCCTGATGATAATTTCTGAACGAATGCATTCCCTTGGCTGTTCAATGCTTAATATAGCACACAACTAAAACCCCTAAAGAACAATTGACTGTATTATACATACAAATGTAAAAATATTCTATCTAACTGTAGGACTAGACAGAACTTCATTGTCTAACTTTAACATTTGAAGATAACTGTTTACATGTTGCTGATGGGGTAACCATTTGATTTTTTGCGTATACTTAGATTTTGGTCCACACAACCTTTCAGTTTGCCTTGCTTGAATGCTTGACTCTCTTGTAATTGTTGAGTCCCCTGCATCCTTTCACCGCTTCTGGAGCTGTTGAAACCACACCGCCTGTATATGGCCCCCATGTTAATAACAGCTGTCTGCCCAAAACTGATGACATTTAATATTTTCCGCAAGTATTAATATACTGTGTGCATTTCAGCCCAGCAAGCTATTTTCACATTGGCTATTTTCAGAGAACCCAACTGACTCTAACACACACAAGAATAGTGTATATATATATATATATATATATATATATATATATATATATATATATATATAATATAGATATAAACAAAAATTATTAAATATATATAATATGTGTGTGTAAGTAACAACGATTGTACAGTACAGGAAATATGAACAACCCTCCCTCCAATCATAACATCCCAACCACCCTCTTTCAAACAAACAAACAAACAAACAACCAACCAACCCACCCATCTTTATATATATTCACAAGCAGCTCCAATACGTAATGCCCCAGGTTGCTAGGCCTTTGACAACCAAGAAACAAGTTGAAACCAAAACATTCAGCATTATGCTTAACTCATTTTGTGAGAGTCAAGAAAACACTTTCACTTCTGTGTTTAATTCGATGGCTAAATATATAAAATGTACAA
The DNA here is from genome assembly GCA_016801145.1 of Umbra pygmaea. Taxonomy (NCBI): domain Eukaryota; kingdom Metazoa; phylum Chordata; class Actinopteri; order Esociformes; family Umbridae; genus Umbra; species Umbra pygmaea. Next base: position 26,292 of record JACXGM010003457.1, read on the forward strand.
CTAAAAACTACAAGAAATAGGCAGATAACATTTAAACAGAATCAGGGATAGTTTTACGTCTACTGTTAGCCAAGTATCCTTCATCATCATACAGTAATCATCATCATGCATACATGTGTACACACCCACCCACACACACACACACAATGTAAAAGAGGAACTGGGAAATTCTCTTTTAGATTCGGTTCCTTATGGGGTGGCTGTGAATGACTTATTTTCTGTGTCTAAACTTCAGCATGATCTAGTCCTCACAAATTAAAATATGTTGTATCTTTTAAAGTGTATTTCAGTTAATGACTTTTCTTTTGGTCTTTTGATAAAGTAAGGCAATGGGCAGTAATCTGTATTGTATTATATCAATCATTGCCTGAAAAAACAGTATATCTTTTTGGAAAAATAAAGTAGTGAATCTGTGCCTATTGGTTACTTTGTTTCCATTAATGAATTGTGGACAGAAATGGTAGAAAAAATAAAGTATTGTACTTGACTAAAAACACTTAAAACATTCCAGAAATATAGTGTCTAACTATCTCAGTAAGCACAATAATTTGAAAGACATCTTTTCAACTTTTATATAATGTCTTTTCAATGACAAAGAAGACTTTTCAATGTTGTGTGCTTATAGGGATGCTTCCATTTTGAGATATTGTTTAGCCCAGTTGGCAAGTCTTTGTTGTTGATTTTTACACAAAGTATTTGTATCTGGCTAATGATGGGGCCTTCAATTTTCTAGTTTAAATATTTTAACTGTACAAAATAACTTTGTTGTTTCATGTATTGTGTTTAATAATACAACATTTTATCAACATTCAAAAATAACAGGTGATTTCTGTGAATTATTTTGTGCTCTGTGATATCATTTGGCAAACCAAACTGGTGTCATACACTGTAAAAAAATCTGTGAAAATAACAGTAAAAAGTACTGGCAATTTGCTGCCAGTACTTTTTCTATTATTTTACAGACATTTCCTTCAAGACCAAGACTAGGCCTAAGAAAAACATTCCAGAAATATAGTGTCTAACTATCCCAGTAAGCACAATAATTCAAAAGACATATTTTCAACTTCTATTCAATTACTTTTCAATGAGAAAGGACGTTCTACTGTTTTTTCACTGATTTCTTTTTTACAGTGTATATTATAACATCACTATTATAATAATTGTATTAACACAGTCAATTATATACATGGATAAATCACTCAGTGGTGTTCACTCATCAAACAACCACTTTAGCTGTTAATAACTATCGAAGTTATAATAAATATCTAAGAAGATGTCTATCCAAATATCCAAAAGGCTACTGGAGTTTATACATAACAAGGTGTAAGTGCTAACTTTAATATCTTAGAAACATGGATGGGCTTTCCCTAGGAAACCCCACTGACTATTATGATATCCATTATTGATGAGACAGTACATGAAATAAGCAGAGAAATGGAGCGAGTGGTACAGGATCACTGGGCTATTATAGTATACTGCATGTGTGCTGTTTTTGGCTCTCAAAACAAAGGCTGATAAAAGTAAAAAAATCACTTAATACTACCTGTCACTTTCCATTTTAGAAAATATGCTACAGTATATGTATATGGTCTCTGCCTTGAAAAAACCTTGACTAGTCTATTAATTCAAAACATTATCAGATGGACATGGCACTGTGGCAGAGCAGGATGTTGGCAGCCCAAAAGAACCACTTTGCTAAACATAGGCTACTGCTTATAACTGTACGTACACACCGCCACAGACTTGAGCTTCCAAAGAAGCTCTGGACGCTCTGTCAAGGACGCTTGTCTAAAAAGTATGGGGAAGCTTTTGACGCTTTGGGCGCTTTGGCCGCTCTGATGTGGTATGATCAGACTGTAAAATAGGACAGGACTAGCATACGTAGCCTACTTAAATATATTGTGAGCAAATTAATTGCATTCCCGCTTAAATCGAGGGAACATATTTCAAATAAGAGTTGAACTCATCCACATATGTGTATCACTGGATCCTTATGGATCATCGCGAAGTTGTTGTGTTTGGTGCTGCTTTATTGTTTTGGTTAGAACAAAAGTTTACATCGAATGTTTCTCTGGGATCAGCCAGGGCAAAGGACGACTATATTTCGATTGGTTTCTGTTCGTTAGCTGCTGAACCGCGTCATAACTCATTACCATGAAGTTGAACAAACTTCAACTTTTCTGCTTGACGCTGTGGTCGCTCAACACGCCCAAAACGCAACGCCGACTGATTTGCCGGTCCTTGAAGCTGAGAGAAGCTGGCTTCCATTTAAAAAATGAATGACTTCCGGTAACTTTGAAAGCTCAAGTCTGTGGCGGTGTGTACGTACAGTAAAGTGCTTATTAGTTATGCTAGCCAGTTATTGTTGTAATCAATAGACTAACAAATAGTTAAAAATTAGTTTACCTCAGTAGCTCTATACTGCACTTTTTAATTTCTAAAATTAGATTAAATGGCAGGTTCATCTTAATTACAGTTTAACATTAACTTAAATAACTAAAAATGTTTTACTATCTTTGTTATCTGTCTGGCCTTTTGTTTATGATTCAGCAGAATTCCTGAATGGCTCACTTGATGTTGTTGTTTTAGAATTCAGAACATTCAAAAAGTACTGAAGTTATTTTTAAATACACCAGGAAATTGTAAATGTTTTAGAATATATATTTTTAATCAAACAAAAAGCATTTATAGGGTGCCTGATGAAGTGTTTCCTTCTCAATGTCCTCTTAATTGTAGGGGCATCAATATACAGTGAGCTCAATAATTCATTGGACAGTGACCATTGGTTATTTTGTTTCTGTACTCTACCACTTTGGTTTGAATGGATGGAATGACAAGTATGTTGAAGTGCAGACTGTCAGCTTTAATTTGAGGGTACAAACATATTACATGCTGAATGGGAGATTAAAGGCAATAGGTCCCTGAAACAATTCGTAACTGAAGATGGCTGCAGTACAGGCATGTCGAGCCTAACCAGAGAAGATTCCCAGCATCTGGTGATGTCGATGCATGTTCAACATTATGTTGTGTACTACATTATGTTGAACCGTCCAATGTGTTTTGATGCCCAACATTGAAGGCGACTATGTACAAAGGTTTCTCTGAATTCTAAATGGTTCATCTGGTGTATGAATGTACCCTCAAATTAAAGCTGACAGTCTGCACATCAACCTAATAGAGTAAAGAACCAAAATAACCAACAAAACTGTCACTGTCCAATGAATTACGGAGCTCACTGTATGTACTATCAGTCTTCCTCTACCACTGGACAAGTTTTAATTCAGCCTAATCCTTTGTCAAATGACATTAGTAAAACATTTTACTATGGTACTTTATTACTGGTATTTTGGAATTTTCTACAGGACAATATCTAATTGAAATTCAGTGTGTCTATAACCTTCAAAAATGTGTTCGTTGAACATTTTACTATATATTGTAGTTGTTATTTTTAATGTGTTTTTAAATCTGTTTTAATATGTAGTTATTGTTTATTGTTGTAATAGAGGGCAACTCTCTAAATGAGACCATTGTATAGATTAAAAAAGGGTAAGGGAGTAGATAAATTGGACTAGCGTAACTTGCCACATCGCTTTCCAGCACCTCCTTGTGTGCAAATCAGGCACCTGTGAGTTCAATCATGGAAGTATATTTGGCAAATGTGTTATCCTTCCTCAGATGTACTGACTAAAGTTAATTGGACATGACCCATAGGGAACAGAGACAACTGTTAGGAGGAGCCACACTTTTAATATGGTAAAGTAGACCACCATTATTATGTTGCTTATGATCATGGAAATCCACCATTTTATGGAGATACATAGATAATGCAAATATATGATAGTATGGTCCAGATATCAACATTATCCCTTCTGTCTGGGATTACCTGGACAAACAGAAGTGAGACAGACAAATTATTTTCAAAAATGTTTGAAAAAATCTATTAGGCAATTTTATTATAGAACAACACAATAGTGTACACAGTAAAACCTGCAGAGTAGATTTTATTCTGACTGGATAACATTTGGTCCTACTCACACATTTTACTTAAATGATTTACTCCACTCAGTGTTAAATGACAAGGTGCTCACATATATTTAACTCTGAGCGGAGTAAATCATTCACTCAAAACAGAGTGGGACCAAATGTACTCTGCAGGCTTTACTGTGTATCTAGAATAATTGATGTACTGTATAGACATGGTGAAATGTTTTGAGAATGCACACAAGTATTGGACTTCACAAAGTTTACTGCTTCAGTGTTTTTAGATCTTTGTGTCAGATTTTACTATTCTATACTGAAATATAATTACAAGTGTCAAAGGCTTTTATCGACAATGACATTAAGTCTGTGCAAAGAGTCAATATTTGCAGTGTTGACCATTCTATTTCACCTTCCAATGTCAATTAACTTCTGGGCAACATCCTGACTGATGGCAGCCCATTTTTGCATGTTCAAAGCTTGGAGTTTGTCAGAAGTTGTGGGTTTTTGTTTGTCCATCTGCCTCTTGATGATCAACCACAAGTTCTCAATGGGATTAAGGTCTGGAGAGTTAACTGACCATGGACACAAAATGTAGATTTTTTGTTTCCCCGAGCCACCTAGTTATCAATTTTGCCTTATGGCAAGGTGCTCCATCATGGTGGAAAAGGCGTTGGTTGTACCAAACTGTTCTTGGATGGTTGGGAGAAGTTGCTCTCGGAAGATGTGTTGGTACCATTCTTTATGCATGGCTGTGTTCTGTAACAGAATTTTAGTCTGTCCCTGTTGTTTTTCCTGGAGGGAAGTGGCTTCTTTTCTGCCCTTCTTGACACCAGGGCATCCTCTAAATGTCTTCGCCTCACTGTGCATTTTTCTTTGCTCATAGGATTTTAGTTATTGAAAAGTGTTCTCCAGGCAGATCTGCCTTGGAGGCAGAAGTCATTTTATTGGTTAATTCAAAATAGAGGGCGGACCTCACATGACATCGGAAATGTGCACATGAGCATAGTTTTCTCCGTTATTAATCATATCTAACCGTACACCTAACCTTAACCCTAACCTTAACCACACTGGTGTGTTAATAAAATGTAATCCCTGTGCTATATATACAGTGCCTTGCGAAAGTATTCGGCCCCCTTGAACATTTCGACCTTGCCACATTTCAGGCTTCAAACATAAAGATATATAACTGCAATGTTTTGTGAAGAAGCAACAACAAGTGGGACACAATCATGAAGTGGAACGAAATTTATTGGATTTAAAAAAAAATGTTAACAAATAAAAAACTGACAAATTGGGCGAGCAATATTATTCAGCCCCTTTACTTTCAGTGCAGCAAACTCTCTCCAGAAGTTCAGTGAGGATCTAATGACTAATGATGATAAATAGAATCCACCTGTGTGTAATCAAGTCTCCGTATAAATGCACCTGTTCTGTGACAGTCTCAGAGGTCCGTTGAAAGCACAGAGAGCATCATGAAGAACAATGAACACATCAGGCAGGTCCGAGATACTGTTGTGGAGAAGTTTAAAGCTGGATTTGGATACAGAAAGATTTCCCAAGATTTAAACATTCCAAGGAGCACTGTGCAAGCGATATTATTGAAATGGAAGGCGTATCAGACCACTGCAAATCTACCAAGACCCGGCCGTCCCTCTAAAATCTCACCTCATACAAGGAGAAGACTGATCAGAGATGCAGCCAAGAGGCCCATGATCACTCTGGATGAACTGCAGAGATCTACAGCTGAGGTGGGAGAGTCTGTCCATAGGACAACAATCAGTCATATACTGCACAAATCTGGCCTTTATGGAAGAGTGGCAAGAAGAAAGCCATTTCTTAAAGATATCCATAAAAAGTGTTGTTTAAAGTTTGCCACAAGCCACCTGGGAGACACAACAAACATGTGGAACGAGGTGCGGTCAGATTAAACCAAAATCGAACTATTTGGCAACAATGCAAAATGTTATGTTTGGCGTAAAAGCAACACAGCTCATCACCCTGAACACACCATCCCCACTGTCAAACATGGTGGTGGCAGCATCATGGTTTGGGCCTGTTTCTCTTCAGCAGGGACAGAAAAAATGGATAAAATTGATGGGAAGATGGATGGAGCCAAATACAGGACCATTCTGGAAGAAAACCTGATGGAGTCTGCAAAAGACCTGAGATGGAGATTTGTCTTCCAACAAGACAATGATCCAAAACATAAAGCAAAATCTACAATGGAATGGTTCACAAATAAACATATCCAGGTGTTAGAATGGCCAAGTCAAAGTCCAGACCTGAATCCAATCGAGAATCTGTGGAAAGAACTGAAAACTGCTGTTCACAAACGCTGTCCATCCAACCTCACTGAGCTCGAGGTGTTTTGCAAGGAGGAATGGGCAAAATGTCAGTCTCTCGATGTGCAAAACTGATAGAGACATACCCCAAGTGACTTACAGCTGTAATCACAGCAAAAGGTGGCGCTACAAAGTATTAACTTAAGGGAGCTGAATAATTTAGCAATCAATTTTTCCATTTTTTATTTGTTAAAAAAGTTTAAAATATCCAATAAATTTCGTTCCACTTCATGATTGTGTCCCACTTTTTTGATTAATCACAAAAAATTACAGTTTCACATCTTTATGTTTGAAGCCTGAAATGTGGCAAAAGGTTGTATATATATAAATCGTAATTATAAATCAAAATTAAACTTAATGTTATGTCTGCCCTCAGTTTTGAATCAACCAATCAAATGACTTCTGCCTCCAAGGCAGATCTCGCTGGAGAACACTTTTCAATATCTAAAAGTGCTATGAGCTTTTTCTTCCTCACTGTGTAGGAATGCCTGCTGCCATTCCTGAGCAAGCCCTGCACTGGTGGTGCCCCGATCTCACAGCTGAATCAACTTTAGTAGATGGTCCTAGCGCTTGCTAGACTTTCTTGGGCGCCATGATGCCTTCTTCACAACAATTGAACCTCTGTCCTTGAAGGTCTTGATGATCCGATAAATGGTTGATTTAGGTGCAATCTTACCAGCAGCAATATCCTTGCCTCTGAACCCCGTTTTGTGTAAAACGATGATGGCACATGTTTCCTTGCAGGTAACCATGGTTGACAAAGGAGGAACAATGATTTCAAGCACCACCCTCCAAGCTTCCAGTCTGTTATTCAAACTCAATCAGCATAACAGAGTGATCTCCAGCCTTGTTCTCATCAACATTCTCACCTGTGTTAACGATACAATCACTGACATGATGGCAGCTGGTCCTTTTGTGACAATGCTGAAATTCAGTGGGAAAGTTTATTTGACATTACGTTCATTTTCATGGCAAAGAGGAACTTTACAAATCATCTGATCACTCTTCATAAAATTCTGGAGTGTATGCAAATGTCCATCGTCAAAAATTAGGCAGCAGACTTTGTGAAAATTATAAAGTGTGTCATTCTCAAATTTTTTGACCAGGAATGTCCTTATATAAACAAATGTCACATCAAATATGAATTCACTTTTGTTTCATGGTTTACTGCTCTTTATATTATTTATTTTACTTTTATGACTTTTAATTTTGCTATATTGTTTTAAGCATATTTGGTTAACAGAATGGTTTTACATGTGCCAAAGACTTTTGCACAGTAATGTATATCTATCATTATATGCTCTGTTGTCATGGATGCTTTGGTTTTGGCGTACCACAGGGTGTGACTGAGCACTTCACAACTTAAGATGTCTGAGTGCAGTCATGTTCACAAGATGTATATCTCTGCTGGCTCAAGCATCTCTGCATGCATTCAATTTGACACCTCTTACTTCACAGCCCCAAGGCTGAACCTTAAAGCAGGGCTTTAATATTCTTAGTTCCCAGTGCCATAGTGTGACATTAGTACTTCAGCAATGCACAAAATATAATTTTTCAGCTTCAAATATTATTGGTTATATTCGTATATACAGCTGGTGAAATAAGTATTCCAAAGGTGTTATTGACATGAAATTTTCACCAGATGTTGGTAACATACCAAGTAACCCATACATACAAAGAAGCCAAAACAAATAAGTTCAGAAATGAAGTTGTGTAATAATGTGAAATGACACAGGGAAAAAGTATTGAACACGCTTACTGATATTCATTTCATACTTTGTACAAAAGCCTTTATTGGTAATGACAGTTTCAAGACGCCTCCTGTATGGAGAAACTTGTTGCATGCATTGCTCAGGTTTGATTTTGGCCTATTCTTCCACACAAACAGTCTTCAAATCTAAAAGGCCTCTTCTATGAATCTTGATCTTCAGTTCTTTCAATAGATTTATAATGGGATTTAATCAGGTGATTGGCTGGGCCATTCTAGCAGCTTAATTTTCTTTCTTTCAAACCAATTGAGAGTTTCCTTGGCTGTGTGTTTGGGATCATTGTTTTGCTGAAATGTCCACCCTTGTTTCATCTTCATCATCCTAGTAGATGGCAGCAGATTTTTGTCAAGAATGTCTCTGTAAATTTGCCCATCCTTCCTTCAATTATGTGAAGTTTGCCAGTACCATTTGCTGAAAAGCAGGCCCAGAACATGATGTTCCCACCTCCAGACTTCACTGTTGGAATGGTGGTTTTAGGGTGATGTGCAATGCTATTACTCCTTCAAAGATTGGTGTGTATAATGGCATTTAAATAGTTAAATATTGCTCTCATCTGACCCCACTATATTATCCCACTATTTCACTGGCATTTCCATATGTTGTGCAGCAAACTTTAAACAAGCTTCAACGTGCTTTTTTCACCAATGGAGGCTTGCGTGGTGGGCGTGCATACATGCCATGGCGTAGAATGCATTACTTACTGTTTTCTTTGAGACAACAGTACCTGCTTATTGCAGGTCTTTTTGAAGCTCTCCACAAGTGGTTCTTGGCTCTTGGACAACTCTTTTTTTCCCTCCTCTGTCAGAAATCTTGCGAGGAGCACAAATCTATGGTGCAATGTTTTTCTCTCCACTTCTGTATTATGGCCCCATCAATGCTCACTGGAACATTCAGAAGCTTAGAAATGTGCCTATAACCAATGCCATCATTATGTTTTGTAACATTTAGGTTGCGAAGGTCTTGAGACAGCTCTTTGCTTTTACCCATTATGAAATGTGTCTTGTGTGACACCTTGGCAATGAGACCTTTTTGCAGGCCATCAGTTGGGACTGAACCAGCTGATATTAATTTGCACTGACATGGGGCTGGATTGCATTTTAATTACTGATGATTTTTAACTGGTGTCTTGGCTTTCCATGCCTTTTTGCACTTCCCTTTCTTCATGTGTCCAATACTTTTTCCCTGTGTCATATCAAATTATTACACATACCTTAATATCTGAAATTATTTGATTTAGTTTCTTTGTATGTATGGATTACTTGGGATGTTACCAACATCTGGTGAACACTTCATGTCAATAGCACCTTCGGAAATATATTTACTGAGAAAAATGTTGATGATGATGTTTCCACCATATATACCGATATAGTACATATAAGTTATATACACATATGGCCATATATTAGATTTCTATATGGGATCTCTAATTTGGCCATTGCTTTAATAGGATTTAGGTTTAGGTTAGGCTGGTATCTAGTAGATCTAATTGATGATTAGTTTCAGCTGTGGTCAATTAAGCTAGTTTGTTTTCATTATTTACCACAAACTATTGTCAATGAATACTAAACTGAAAAAGCTCCTGCCAGTCGCCTTGCTGGAGTTGGACAGTGGTATGCAACATTGTCCTCCATCTTGAAGATGCAGATTGCAGTGTACAAATGTGTCTGTGTGACGGTGCCGTACGTAGATTTTTTGCTGTACTTGGTGTGATTCCAGCATCCAGCAGTCATTGTTTACAGTAGACATAATGCTGCGTCTCTGTTGCTGGTACTCCATTGACTTTATGATTGTTTATTTTTTCGTGTCTATAGGTTGTGATATTAAAATACTACAAATCTGCATCTGATTCGACTTCATACTCAATTCCACTCAGAAATACAATGCATATATTGGGAGGATGAAACTCTAAAAGTGCTCTTATTCTTAATTAGTTGGTAAAACATTTGTCTTGTAGCAGACAGAAATCAAAGCTCTGTAATCTTGCCTCAAATTAAAATATGAATCTTGTTTTCATATACCTTGAGTGTACAGCAAAAACAGCAATTTTTATTTTATTGTCCCAATATTTATGGAGATTAATGGATATAACAATATAAGATTTTCAAAGATATTTATTCTATGGGGTTAACATTGTAGTCAGAGGGGTAAAAGGATACAATTAAGATGCACTTATGAAGTTAAAGCATTAATTATTAATATATTTTCTTTTCTCCCCTGTTGCAATAGTCTGAGTTTAAAACGGAGGAATGCATAATAAATGTAAATTAGAGGATTGATAGTATAGCCGTTGTTGATATTTCCTATCTAACTATCTGACCTCATAATGATCATTTATCCGTGTGTGTAAACAGCTACGGAAAGAAATACTAGAGCGACCCGGTAAACTTAATCGCTACCCGCGATACTCAGAAAACAGTACGTAGGCTACCTAGCTTGAATGTGTGCGTGATAAGGGCTGAAACTTAGGGGCAGGCCGCAACACGATAGCTTACGTTCCCATTAATGACTCCACCGGAGATGTTCTGGGAAATTATTCAGAATGTCAGACGGACAGAACTTAGTAAAGAGAATAATATTTATTCCAGATAAAGGCCATCGAAGTACACGCTTTAACCGGACACATAATTAAAATACAATACAAAAAATTACATGTCGTCTAAAACTCCTAAATATGATCTACGATCTAAGCATGTCTTATACGGTTCAGTCTATTTCTCAACATTTATTGAACACATTTACTATGGCACGCACTGACGTGGGCAAGGAGAGTCGTTAAAGAGATCTCATCCGTTTAACCTTAAACAAAGACTTATGTTTCCCCTCGAAAGGGGACGCCCACAACTCCTGCTGCATACGAAATAAAGATCAGTTCACTGGATGGAATTGGAGAACAAAAGAGTACATTAACAATTAGATTATGCGTCGCCTCGGCGGCGCTATCCGGGCTGTAACAAAAGGACTGGGTTACAAACATTTGACTCTGCTTCACTGTAGAAAGCTAGCATTAATCTCTCCTAGTCGCTCTGTGGAGAAAATCATATAGCCTTGCATGTAGTAAAACCAAAACTCCCTTTATTGGATGATCCAGCAAGCCCCAAAATTATATATCATGATATACAGTATAATGTTGAGATCTCAGCTTCTTGTTTTCTACTCATAGTGGGGGGTTTGGCCCCCCTTCCTTCCGGGTCTCACTCCGGCAGTTGTCAAGAGTGTGAGAGACTGGTAGTCCATAATCAGTCCTGTGAAACATCTAAAAATCCACTACAACATTTCCGCTGCACAAAATAGGTGTGATGGCATGAAAATTATAGACCTGGGCCCGTATTTATCAAGCTTCTTAGAATCACTCTTAAGAACACTGCTAAGACTTGACTTAAGAGTAAGAAAATTCTTGGCTCAAAGCTGCGCTTAAAAGTTAATATCAAACATCTCAGTCCTACTTTTACTGAAGTGTAGGACTAAATCTTAAGTGTCAGTCTTAGAGCTGATTCACAACACTTTGCTGTGCCGCAAACGGGATTTTGGATGATGACATAGGCAAGATCCAATCACTGAATAGATGTACTTGTTTAGGAATATTCTCAGATAAATTCACATTCAATAGTGAAGTTAATAAGAGGAGTTGACATTCAACAAACATTTGACAATAAAGAATTTTCAAGATAATCCATTATGAAATACACATTGTAAATTAAAGATCAAAAAAGATTTCCAACACATTTTCAACTATTTCTAATTAAATATTTCAAACGAGTGTGCTGTTAACTGACCTGCCTATATATAGAGTTAATGATGTAATCATAGCCACCATGGATTCCAAAATATAACCGAACTGGAGAGAATAAAAACACTGCTTGCTGAAGTTTAATTTCTGAGTGGAGAATATGGAATCTGCGATTCCACTGGCCAATCCGTCTCCACCACACTTGGTGTGATACGATGTGCCCTGTGATATATTATATTTTGCCTATATTAGGATATAGTGTTCTATTAATAAACTATGAAACAATTGTGAATAAATAGCTTACAAAAAGGCTACCTGTTGTAGTTCATTTGGGCTTCTGTCAGTGGCATATGGAAAAGGGTGAGAAGCCACAAACGGGTATCCTCTGTCGGCAGAAAGTGTCTTTTAAACAGCTGCTTCGGGCCACTTTCACTTAATATCGCGCGTCATGGGTAGACCCAGGCCATTTGGGTACCACATCCAAAATGTTGTAGTATGCATCAAACTCAACTTGTGCGTTGATGCTGTGGTACCTTTTTTTAGTCATATAAACCTTCTCGTTGACGCTGGGAGCAATGATCTTTATATAAGTGCCATCCATTGCGCCTACTACTCTTGGGAAGCCGGCTATTTGCATGAATTGTGTTTGCTTCTGTTGGATTATGCGGGGTGTTGTTGGGAAGTCAGTGAAACACGTGACAATGTGTTGAGCTGTAAGTGCAAAAATTGTTTCCATTACAATTTGGCTTATTGATGGTTGTGATGGGCCAAATCATCAGTATTGCATTGCAAACAAAGCATTATCACCACCTTCAATTAATCTGAAAATGATTTGCTGCATAAATGTCACTGGTGAAATGACGTTCCTCACTCAGTCGCTGACGAAGATGATGCCTGCTCTGTCCAAACAATACCGTTTTTAATTAATTAAGTGGTGTCAAACAAAAAAAAACATTCTTCCTCTCCTAAAAGATTTGCGCACGTCTCTGTCTACGCCATCAAAAGCCCCTAGTGGCAACTCTTAACCACTTGAGAGACCTCTCGAGCGGTCTTAAATAGCTGGGAGAGTAAGAGTGATTCTTAGCTTTGAGAAATTTGATAACTTGCTTTTACACTTAAGTTTGAGAGTAGGAGTAAATTTTGTCAATTCTCAGCACTTAAGACTAAAATGGCACTTTGAGAAGCTTGATAAATACGGGCCCAGATTCAGAAAAAATTGTAAAAGTATGTTGGAAATTCTCTCTTTTTATTTTTTTTCATAGCGTTCTAATGTTCTATGTAGCCTACAGTACAGTGCAATACTCGTTTGCAACGTTTACATAATATTACTTTATCCAAACAGATATCACGTTTTGAAGAGAAGCTCAACAAATATCGGTTTGAAAGATATTACCTGCGTTAGAATTCAATAAACGAATGTGTGTGTGTGTGCGCGTGCATATTGTCTCCGTGTTCCAGGACTGTTGTACATTGTTGTTATGTTAGGTGTGTGTGTAACGACGGGACTCAGGCAAGATTATGTAAAACCAGTCATTTTTTTATTGAGAGTTGAGTAGGACGGAGAAAAGCAAATAGGAATGAGGCAGGCTGTAATCCGTTATTCCTCCAGGAACCAACACACACCATTTGGAGTAGACAGGGTAGATACAGGTACTCAGGTTCTCAGACAGGCAGGTACAGAGACAGGTATTCAGGTTCTCGGACAGGCAGGGTTCGGTACACAAAATCAGACTCTCGGACAGGCAGGTTCGGTATATAGTTAGGCAGACAAGAACAAGGCAAAGGCACAGAAGGTTAATCCAAAATTCATAAACGCAGAATCAGAAATATATTCAGGTCAGGTATAGGCAATCAGATATGTTCAAACGCTCAGTAAAGAAGGGTGTAGTACTTACAATACCTCGCAAAGAGGAACTGGAAAGTGCTGGAATATATGGAGTGTGGAGTGAAGCAGGTGAATAGAATTTGGGTGATTGAGTCCGAGTTATGGGAATTGTAGTTCTGAGCAGTCTTTGATAGGAAAGCTGTAGTTCTCAGGGAAGAGGAACGTTACAGTGTGTTGTTGTTATAAATAATCTCATGTTATTTTGGGCATATTGTTTATAGTTTAAAACAATCCTGACTGCTCAAAAGCCATTCAAAACATATTTTTAGAAATCGCTATGACGTCTGTAAGCTGATCACTGCTTAAAAAACAGTATTTGAGTTCTAGTTTCCTAAGGGCAGCACACAGAGAACGTGGCGCAGTGGACTATGGCACCTCACAATGCTGCGAAAGAGGTGCAATGATGGAGATTTAGGGTTTGAACCCAGTGTAGGTTTATATTCTTACGATTGGCACTAATCACTTCTTAAGTAACTATTACTTTTTTTAAATAATACTGTTTGTCTTTTAAAATGGTAAATGGACTGCATTTATATAGCTCATGCATCTACAGTATGTACTGTAATTTCAAATCCCTCGAACGGATATCGTTTTCGTAAGGCCTATTAATTTAATTAGAAAAGTAGAATGCATTTTTTAAAATCTAAATAAAACCTTTTGTTTTAATATAGAAATAAAAATATAAAAGTAGCTACAGTTTCACTTTGCAGGACAAAAATGTATGGGCGTCAGTTTGGTTTGAAATATGCTGGGGACAGAGCATAGAGACGTTGTTGGAAATGCATTTTCTGAAGTGCTGGCTACAGTTTCGGAGACGGGGGGGTGGGGTGCTAGGGGTAGCAGTAGTGTGTCGTTGAAAAGAGCTGCTGCAGACCATAGATTTTAGAATTACTGGATGGAGCCATGTGTGACATCGCCCATTGGTTTGTTACGATCTGATTTGGTTCATCAAATTTCCTGTTACGGGCGCAGACATCTTGGTTGCGGATGTGAAGATTTTAGACGAGAGGGAGCAGTAATCTACCTAGCTAACAGATATGATAACGAAAAACAACATTAATGTTTATTAAAACAATGTAAAACAAAATGTAACATTACTTACTGTAAAAAAGTGAAATGCCAAGTCCTTTGAGTGTCTTATCGTACAACCGAATGCCATAACCACGCCTTAAACGCCCCTTTGCTATATTGCCGATTTTAAAATCGACGGGACCATAATTCGAAAAATGAACATCATGATAAATAGCAGAATGCTTAAATCTAGCAATTGACACCATATACTCATTGTTAAAATGTTTTACTGAGGTAATAAATCAAGTATATTATGTCTCTAATTCTCATAGACTATTACAGAAACCAAGCTCTTTTGCAACCAGACGTATCACCCACAGCTGGATATCAGATAGAATGTAGGTTTAAGGCACTTCCTCATTTGCGTCAATTTCCCAAACCGGATCGGGATGACCATCGGGATGAAGTTGCTAAAAACCTGAAATATATAATAATAATAATAATAATAATAAGTTTATTTTTATAGCACCTTTCAAGAAACCAAGGTTGCTTCCAGTGGCGGCTGGTGAAAAATATTCTAGGTGGGGCTGTTTGTGTGGGGGGTCTGGGGCTCCTCCCCTAGAATATTTTGAATTTCTTAGATGTGATTTCCTGCATTTTAAGGTGACCAGCTGGAGATCTTAAATAATTCACAATGATCAATCTGTGTGTAAGTCAATTTCAGTGTTTCACACATAGACTCATTTGTTA
>JACXGM010003458.1:0-13078 GCA_016801145.1 Umbra pygmaea
GTATCAGTGCAGTGGGCTTCTCTGGCGTGTATGTACAGTATCAGTGCAGTGGGCTTCTCTGGCGTGTATGTACAGTATCAGTGCAGTGGGCTTCTCTGGCGTGTATGTACAGTATCAGTGCAGTGGGCTTCTCTGGCGTGTATGTACAGTATCAGTGCAGTGGGCTCCTCAGGTTTGTATGCTCCAGTATGTATGTATCAGTGTGACATTGAGAAGGAGAATGAGATGATTTCATCAGTCTCTCTACACTATACCTCTAAAATAATATTAGACAACAAACTACTGTAGACCCAAACCATGAATCTCATCCTATCCCCTTAACCCTTTTTCAAACGCATATTCAAAACCTAACCTCATTCTTAGCCTTAGGAAGCCTTTCCATCCGTTGGTCATTCGATGTAGTACGGACATCAGTAGAACATCTAAAGATGATCATCTTGACAATCCAGATAAAGTATAACCTGACGGAGAACGAACTGTAGAAGCGAAAAAAGATTTATCTTCCTAGTTAATTATTTAGCCAGTGTAATCAGTGACATCGCCACTGGTCGCACTTCCACCAAAGGAAAACATATTTGAATAGCTGAATTGACAAACATTTCCCATGCTGTGCACATAGATCGGCCCTGATGAATGTTTGTAGATAAACACGTCTATGGACCCTACCTTCTGCATTGATCAAGGCTGGACCACGTGCCTGGACGCCCTGCAGCTCTCCAGATGGATTAGCTGACGTGTTTTATGCAGTAGCTGAGTTGGTGAGATGTTAACTGCCTAGATTGAAAGCACACCATCAGTTCACGGTGGAACTATGGAATCAGAGATCTTTCGCCTTCTACATTTTTTCCCCGTAAGCTACAAACAGAGGCGATCAATTGCTGTGGAGATATGACAAAATACCGTAGTGGTCGCGCTCTAACAAACCTATTTGGAAACAGATAGCTCCTGTACCTACTTCACCCGAAGTCAAGAATTGCATAACAGGGTGGTGGCAATTTAAGCTACAGTAGATCGATTATGTTGAGCCACGACTGTTGCCAAGACAGCAAAGTCACAGTCCTGTAGGGTTTGGAGCAAATCAATTGAACCCATGTGAGATGCCATACCTAAATGCGTCTGTCAAACATACCGCTTAAGGGGGAAATAACATATAGAAATGATAGAGGCCTACAGTCGTACATTTTCCGACTGTGTCCAACTCACTAATAATCACAGAAATGAAAGCTGACAGGGAGCGTAGAAAATTGCATAAACGATGGATGCGGAGTACGTTTGGACAACTTTGAAGCCGTGGAAATGAAACACATTTTCAAGTTCTGCCCTCCGGTTGTCGTTTGATGTGCAGTCACGTGGCTCGCGTCAGCCAAAACAATCCGAGCCTCTTTATAGACCAAATGGCAGCGCTGGCACAAAGTGAGGCCCACACACTTGACCTGAGCTGTGATCATCCGCAAGATGAACTTATAACACTAAATCCTCTCGCTTTGATGGGAAGCACATTCCTTTGCACAAAACCCTCTTTGAAATTAGACGCTACCTATGTGAAAGCGCATCTACAATCACATCCGGAACCAACATCTACGTCAGTCTACCTATCAACCTCTCTGTCACGTGGCAGTCCGCTCAATCATTCATCCATTTATCTGGCGCTGTGTCTCTCAAACACTCTCAATCTACTTTATCTATCAGTTTACTGGTCCTACAGTTGCATCTCTCTGTCTCTCTCAGCAGGCACCTAGCTCTCCCGTTTGGAGGTCAGCCCATTCTGCACCACAGGATACTGAGCCGACGCTCCCCCGGATACGTGAAGCTCCATTACTCTAAGCGAGAGAAAAGGAGAAGGGGCGTTGTGTGAGTGGCGAGGGGGAAGAAACTTGGCAGAGCATCGCAAGATAATGTTTTGCTGCGTGCCTCACGAATGCATGTAAAAGCATTGTTTGATACACCGCCATTTAATAAGGCATGCACCTAACAAGTGTTGTTTTTGTTTAAGAGACAACAGGGAAGCAATTATGTGTAGCCAATATGCTTGTGGGAAGAGAAAACTCCAGGGTCAGGCCAAAGCGTGATCACATAACATAACTCAGTGAAACTGTTTGCTATTTTACCTCAGAGAATTCATGCTGCCTTCATATTTTTCCTATGAGAATAGCTGATGTCTTCAGTGTCTAGTCACTGTAGTTTGTAAGGTACTTGCAATATGTTTGTATGTAGTATATGTATATATAGGTCTGTATTAATCCGATATACAAGCACACAACATTGTTTGTGAAATATTAAGCTCAAACATGTTCCAACTTTATCAATTGCTCTGTTGTTGTTTTTTATGTTGGTGGTGGTGGTGGGGGGGGGGGGTTTGTAATCGTCAGAATACCTTGTAATTCATTAATGCATTACTAAAAATAAATGTAAATAAAATATCCAGCTTTGTATACTGTATAATTTAGAGACCACTGCAAATGCATCCATATTTGGTGGAATAATATTAATTGTATCAATAATTGTCGTTCACGTGTCTTCACCAGTCTTGTTTGTTGGGTGAATTGATGCCACTCCTGGTGAAAAAACTCCAGCAGCTCAACGTTGATGGCTTGTGAATATCCATCTTCCTCGTGATCACATTCCAGTGTTGATTTAAAAAACAATTGCAGTAGTCTCTAAATTTATTCCAGAGCTGTACATTAACCTCTTCAATTAAATGCATTGACATCTATAGAATGACATAACATCTCACTAGATGTCAGTAAATTAACATATTTCTGTCTGCATCAAAGCAGTGGAAACATATCTTGCCCGTATGAATTGAAGGTAATATTTAAATATTGTCTGTCACTTATACAGACTGAGTCACTCAATGATTCAAACTGTCCAACATCCAGAACAGACTATCGGCTGTTTTTGTTTCATATAACTAATGATCATTATGTGGAAAAACAATTAGTGTTTGAATGCTAATCATTGAAAAGGATCTAAACATTTTCCATAATAATAATTAAACCGAAATCCCACTGACCCCTGTAATTATACCAACTGACATGTCATTCAACACAATGCTGTTCACCACTTTCTCCAGTGGGGAGTAAGGCTGGTTCAGGGGTATGGAGATGGACAGCGATGGTGACTGAGCCTGAAGCTGCATCTGTGCCTGGCACCAGGCAGGGACAGCTGATTTAATATTAATAGCTTGGTAAAAGTTTCCCTGCATTGATTAAATGTTGGCTAAAAGGGGAACAAATTGTAAATACACAGATTTTTCTGTGTAGATATCAGGTTACTCATGTTAGCCTAGCAAAAGTAGCACATTTTACTATGGACTAAGCTAAGTTAATTGGATAACATATTGTCACCCTTTATTTTCTCTCTCCTGTCATTATTTTCTTTTTTTTCATTTTAGTAAATTAGATTTTTCTGAAACACGATTATGCTCCACCAGCACTCCACCCCGACAATTTATTGCTAGCAAGTTCCGTTCGCCCCTGGTTTTACTTTGTTTACTTTGACCAAATACAAGAAAATAGGATACTGTAGGTGGATAGGTTAATCATTTCATGTTTAAATCTTCTTACCTAATGTTCTAATAATACTTTTTGGGGCCCCTGTCAGTCAGGAGAACTTAGAATCATCCTAACTTACCTCCCCCATACTGGCTGCAATAAAACACATTTTCTATTTTAAAACAAGGATTGATATTGAAGATGCATGTTCATAAATCTTTCTCACTTATTGGTAGTGTGTCGAATTCAGCAGTTTTTTTCACTGAGGAAGACTGAGGTAGAAGCGCTACATTGAGGGTTACGTCACAAGGTCAAACTGCTTCTGTAGGGGTGAACGACTTTCCCTCTGCATCTTATCAACCCTGGATCCAAGGACAATGACACGTCGCCTCAGGAATGTGCTACCCTCCCCTATTCTGTCATGTCTATAAAGCAGAGGAGATGTTGAGATCACTTCCTGTGGGCCTGCTATCTGATTGAATTGAACCTTGTCAGTGGATGAATTCACACATTTCTCAGGTGGTTATACAAAGTCTCAATTTCCTGGTCTCGAGTACTTAATGTTTATCTTGCTTTTCTCACTTTCCTCTGCAGCGATATGAGCCTTGTGGCCTCGTTTTTACATGCTTTGTCTTGTTCATGAATGTTTCAACCATTTTGTAATGTGCAGTTTTATGTAAAAATTTTACCAGGTGAACTAAATCTATTTTCTTTGTGGCTCCATTCTTTAAGTATGTCATGCAGTGATCCACACTGCTTGATTGAATCACTTCAATTCAAATAATATATTTTAAATGCGGTATTCTAAGCCTGGTGAACACAACGGCAGAGTCCAAAAAGGTTTTCAATTGAGCTACAGTACACACTTACATTTGTATTACCCTACTACACTACCCATCACCGAAGTGCTAGGTACAGTACCAGTTCAAAGTTTGAGTATACCTGAGAACATGTTGGTACAGTTCGTTATTTAGGCTGTAAGTTTCTCTTTGCTCTATATAAAATTATAACGACAAAAATGGCATTAAACAGTAACAAAAACATATTGTTTCTCTAAAATGGTAAATAATATCTTGTGAGATGAAATGAAGAAATTTGAAAAATTCCTGAAAATCAAGCCTAAAATGCTGTCTTTATCTGTCACATTTTGATGGTTAGAAGGAAATACATTGTGTCCTCGTTCAGCTCCAAGCAAAATCAACTGGCATCAAAACATAGCCCAAAACCTCTCCATGGCTATGTAACCCATGGTAACGACCAGCCAGATCAGGGAGAGAGGCTGCATGATTGGTACCTTAAATCAAGTTGATTTGCATATGGTCTTACATGTTGGTGTATAGGCTTCAGTATTTTGCTAGTAAGTTTTAATATTCACCAGTGATTGTTAACCAAGATCTATTGTGTCGTAAGTGTGTGGTTGTGTTTGTGTGAATGCACACATGGATTTTCTTCTTGTGCATACGTTTTGGCTGCAATTTAATGTAATGAAAACAGCAGGTAGATTCCTACTTTTTTTCACAGGTGCAGATGGTAAAGACTTTACAGCCAAATAACGTGTGACACTTCAGACATGGCTGTTGATGAGCCATTGCAAAGACCTATATTTGGTGCACAACCAATGTTGGGTAGGCATTGTGACTTTGACTAGTGCATTTTAATGAAAAGCACAACCAAAAGAAGAAGTGTTACATACTGTATAACAAATATATTAATGGTGAGTTTAATTAGAAAAGTCATTTGTTTTTGAAAATGTGATGGATACAAAAGAAAGAGACAGAAAATAATCTGGGAGCAGACAAAAAGGCATACAGCTCATGTAGTTCTATTCACCTTCTTTTTCAAAGACCAATACACAAAATCACTTAGCATCTAATATAGAGCACACATTAGGGATGGCAAACACCCTTAATCGCAAACTCTGCAAGATGAAATAATGATTGCAAACTTCTTGTTTTTCCACCTTCTGAATGCTAAAGAATTTTGGAGTATTATGCCACAATAGTTTGCCTGGCAAAACAACAATGTATGTTGAGTATTATATTTTCCAATAGTTGATGTGTGGTTGTTAACTTGGTTTTCTGTTATTTATGGGTTTTAATTAAACACAAAAATTACGATGACACATGAAGGCATCGTATTCCATAACTAATTAACACCAACCCACACACTTTTTATGGTGCTACATTCCAACATGCAATGAAACATATATACTTCCTTTTCATTAACTCTGCTCCTCTCTCCAATTTAAAACAAACCACAAATCAGTTTGTGAAGCAATCCAGAAACATGTCAACTAACAGGAACTTCTTTGACCGTAATGTTAAAATAATGCCAAATGTACTGTACATACGAAATGAGAGTTGGCCTATTTACTGAATATGATGACATTACCATTAAGATGCCATACGGTTTAATATGGAAGTGTGACAAAGCAGAATATATCATATTAAGCTTTACTTATTTTTCTGTAATATGATCATTATTTAATAATACATAAACAGTTATATATGAATATCTGAATAGATCGCATTCTCCAGCCAACAGTAACGATTGAACTTGCTAGCGCTCAATTTATCACAAGGAGTCTGAAGTATGTGTCTAGACAAGGCACACCTGTCTGAAAATGTACCACTTCTTGACAGCAAAAGCCAATAAACAATTAAAAACTGTTTGTGCGATCAACTAGAAGCACATCAAGCGTGAAAATAAGGGAACCTGTAAAACTGAATGAACTACCCATTTAACTTTTAGATAGTTAATCATTAATTCATTTTAAAAACATGGACACTCAGTGCCATTGCATTATGAATACCTTCATTTCAAATCTGAAAACACTGAATAAACTAAATGACTTGATGCAATATACTACACATGCATTTTATGGTTCTCTGAATAATAATAAAACAGAAAAAAGGCTACACTGTATACAGCAGTCAAACTCAAATGGCGGACTGGGATCTGGGTCCGGAACCAGGGAAGGGTCCTTACAGACCGAACCATCAGCATCGACTAAACAGGTCCGGGACCTACTTTGGCCAGATGTTACCTCTTGCACATATTTATTATTATTTTTTCCTTCACTGTTTGTGGTCGGCACTGTAAACAATCAATCTAAAGTGAAAATAGCTGAATCAAGTTACCTATTCTTCCCCACTAATTAATTTGCCCATTGATATAAGTTGCCGTGTACGGTAAAAGCGCATAACTATCCAATCAGCCTTGATTCACCGGTGTCGGCGTGGTGAGTAGGCTAACTTATCTTGAAAAAGGGAGTAATTTCTGAGAATTCAAACAAGGAAATTGTGTTGGAAAACTAAGGTATAACAGTCTTTTTCCCTGTATGAACACAATAATCGTAATGAGGTTCCTAATTATCCTGCGTGAATGTAATGAGGGGTTCTCGGTTGAAAGGAAGCACTGGTTTCTGCTGTGCATGTTCTATTGAGAGCATCAGGGCTATACAAGTCTAAGTCTAAAAAAAAAACTCTGGGCAGACCACAAACATTCAGAGCTAAAGAGAACGTCCTTGCAAGTCTACCGGTCTGTTTGCTAAGTCTGCACATTGCTTTGAGTTGTTCAAAGATATCAGTGTGTTACAATTACTGGCTTGTTCAAAAGGAAAGAAAAGTTGAACGCAAAAAAAAAACATCAATTTAAGGCATTCATTTAATGCATTATTTCTCCTCGCAAACAGCAGAAAACCAATGTGCCTGATATGCAGCGAGTCTGTAGCACTCTTAATTGTTATGGGCATTAAACACCTCCAGGCTAAAGTGGTGCAAACTGTGACCGGTGTCGCTAGGTTATGTTGATTTTGTGTGTTTGGGGGGGGGGGGGGTTCAGAGCTGAGCAGAATGAAGTTATACACCACTGGTTATACACCACTTCATATGTTATGGGAGTGCATCATTTTCTATGAGTTCATTCTGCAAGATAAATCAAGAGCAAGAACTTGCCCAAATTTTATTTTACATCACCCTTTATAATGCACATTTCAGTTGTTGTTTACATTGCCTGATCTTTGCCTACAAGACAGTGTGTGTAACATTACCTTTTCAAAACATAGTTAATTACCCCTGATATACAGTACATCTGCTTGTTTCAAAACCTCATCCCTAACATACAGTGTTATAATGCAAATTTTTCTTCAGTTACCATTCATTCAATATTTCTACTGACTAATATGCTTAGATCACATCATTAGCAGCCTACGGTTGACAAATGCTGTATCAAGGGGACAAATCAAGAACAGATTCATTACTAGTAATCTTTAAAAAGCCTAGTGTAGCTAAGACAGTATTTCTGAGCCAACACTCTTGGCCATGTCTGTTTCCATCCAGGCAGCGAAACATATATGTTTTCTTCCTAGAAAATGCAGTTTCACCTACTAACATTGCAGAGATCAAATAATGTGCCACCTGCTAAATAGGGTGCACATACAATTTTTTTGTTATCCAATCAATAAATTTGACTAAGAACAAGTTATTATTTACAGCATTGAACTGGGAGCAATTAAAGTGCCTTGCCCAAGGCCACAACGACATTTGGCACAGTTGGGAATCAAACTGGCAACCTTCCGACTACAAGTCTGCCTCCTTAACCACTGAGCCATCTGCAATTTATTCACAAGCAGAAGCACAAAACCCAAAATTCTGTTTCTTAGTCCTTGTGTTTAACTGAATAAAACAGGATTGAAGTTCTGAATATATGTCGGCAAGCATGACTTCCATGTCCACTGCAGCCAAATTGTCTGACAATCAAAATGGCTGAAATGACAAATTGTCTGACAATCAAAATAGCTGAAATGACAAATACTCAAAAGACAGGAAACAAAAGTAGAGCAAATGCGAAATTCCTGCCTACCTGGTCTGTTGTCCAAGGCACCAAAGTCCAGGGAATACTTGACCACGTGGTAGTTGTTCCAAACATACAGCAAGTTGTCCCGTGGGTTGTAATCCACTGCGGCGATGTACTGGTATGAGTTGGGGAAAGGGATGTCCAAGAAGCCATCTTTACTCAGCTCTGTGTTGTAGATATAGTCAATTTTGTTCCCAGTTGCCTCATTGTCATCATCTTCGTAGACGGACTTCACAACGTAAAGAATTCCGCAGATCATGAAGGCGTTGGATGCTGAGCGTTTGTCGTAGGCGGTATCCCAGGTTCCTTCGACACGGAGCGTGTACGGGTTCAGCTGGCTGATGACTATCCGCCCGTTGTTCTGCTCCGTGGCGTAGATGACCCACAGGCCGTTCTCGTCCACGGCGAGGTCGATGTCCGACTTGCCGCCCCAGCGGTACGGCGAGGTGTCGTGGTAGTTGGCATTGGCGATGATGGCCTCGCCGCTCTTGATGCGCGTGCGGAGGTCGAACTTTACAATGTTGCGAGTGCGCTCCTTGTTGAAAAAGAGTGCGCCGTCGTACACCACAAAGCCTGTGCCGTCAACCCGGTGCGGTAGTTTGTACGTGGTCGTGGGTCTCCCGGCGATGAAATCCTCTTTGGAGGTGTACTCAGTGAGGGTGTCAGTGCGGTAGGGTGTCCAGGGCATGTAGTAGATTTTGTCAGATGCCTGGAGGGGGTCTTTGCACCAAGCTCCAGACTGGTGGTCTGATTCAAAGAGGTGTTCGCTCTGGTACACCCCTCGCAGCAAGCCAGGGCACAGGAATACTGAGGAGCCAAAATAGGGAAAGGCAATGCAGAAAGTTATTTTGGCATGAATAGGATATGTTCATAACAAAGACGGAGGACAAAGAATGATAGCATGAAATGAAATCACTGCATCCAATTTGAATTAATTACCACCATATACAGTCTATTTTTCAGTAGATTTTTTCAATACTTTTGTTCTGATTTATGGAAGCTCAGAAAGGTTTGCACCGGATCATTCCGGAATCCTCCCCACACACACATAGACAATGGGCAATTATTTGTCATTACATTAGCTATATAAATAATTAAAGTAGACATGTATTGAATGTGTTGATCCATGAAAATTGTGAAATCAGTACATTCCATCCACTTATCCCATCTTTTCAGAGCAATCAGTGGTTAAGAAATAATGTCTAATACGGATGTCTAGTTAAAAACAACAACATCGAAATATTTTGATAAATAGCTCAAGCAAAATTATTGGCAGCTAGAGCACAGTAATATAGCTATGACTTTAAATTTATTACTACGTAAGAATATTTTTCCATTATTGAGGACAATCGTTCAGTCTGTGACATCATGATGTACAATGTTCAGGCTGCATTGTAAACGAATTATCCCCTAACTGGTTTTACTCAAATCACATGAAGCCATGCTCAGAAAGTCGATAGTAAGCATCCCTCGCCAAAGGCAACTGTGTTTCAAGATGGATTACCCGTGGACCTCAAAGTCAATTTCAAGTTTGCCATCCCCATATACAGATTACATTTTAATGTAATCCTTCACATATATAATTACGTCTAATGAGGATGTCACATGTAGCCTATGAAAGTTAACGCATGGGTTTCTTCAAACATCTGAATTTGATGATGCAATCCCAAATCCCATTAAAACCACCCTGGATATGAATGTTTAAGATGTAGGACACGTTGTTATTTGAATTGAGACAGCTGAATATACAGGTCCTTCTCAAGAAATTAACATATTGTGATAAAGTTCATTATTTTCCATAATGTAATGATAAAAATGTAACTTTCATATATTTTAGATTCATTGCACACCAACTGAAATATTTCAGGTCATTTATTGTTTTAATACTGATGATTTTGGCATACAGCTCATGAAAACCCAAAATTCCTATCTCAAAGAATTAGCATATCATGAAACGGTCTCTAAACAAGCTATTAACCTAATCATCTGAATCAACTAATCAACTCTAAACACTAAAAATTCCTGAGGCTTTTAAAAACTCCCAGCCTATTTCATTACTCAAAACCGCAATCATGGGTAAGACTGCCAACCTGACTGCTGTCCAGAAGGCCATCATTGACACCCTCAAGCAAGAGGGTAAGACACAGAAAGAAATTTCTGAACAAATAGGCTGTTCCCAGAGTGCTGTATCAAGGCACCTCAGTGGGAAGTCTGTAGGAAGGAAAAAGTGTGGCGAAAAACGCTGCACAACGACAAGAGGTGACCGGACCCTGAGAAAGATTGTGGAGAAGGACCGATTCCAGACCTTGGATGACCTGCGGAAGCAGTGGACTGAGTCTGGAGTACAAACATCAAGAGCCACCGTGCACAGGCATGTGCAGGAAATGGGCTACAGGTGCGCATTCCCCAGGTCAAGCTACTTTTGAACCAGAAACAGCGGCAGAAGCGCCTGACCTGGGCTACAGAGTAGCAGCGCAACAAAACAACAACAGATTTTGCAAGTCATTCGGAAATCAAGGTGCCAGAGTCTGGAGGAAGACTGGGGAGAAGGAAATGCCAAAATGCCTGAAGTCCAGTGTCAAGTACCCACAGTCAGTGGTGGTCTGGGGTGCCATGTCAGATGCTGGTGTTGGTCCACTGTGTTTTATCAAGGGCAGGGTCAATGCAGCTAGCTATCAGGAGATTTTGGAGCATTTCATGCTTCCATCTGCTGAAAAGCTTCATGGAGATGAAGATTTCATTTTTCAGCACGACCTGGCACCTGCTCAAAGTGCCAAAACCACTGGTAAATGGTTTTCTGACCATGGTATTACTGTGCTCAATTGGCCTGCCAACTCTCCTGACCTGAACCCCATAGAGAATCTGTGGGATATTGTGAAGAGGAAGTTAAGAGACGCAAGACCCAACACTCTGGATGAGGGATGAGCTTAAGGCCGCTATCGAAGCATCCTGGGCCTCCATCACACCTCAGCAGTGCCACAGGCTGATTGCCTCCATGCCACGCCTCATTGAAGCAGTCATTTCTGCAAAAGGATTCCCTACCAAGTATTGAGTGCATAACTGAACATAATTATTTGAAGGTTGACTTTTTCTTTTATTGGTCAGATGAAATATGCTAATTCTTTGAGATAGGAATTTTGGGTTTTCATGAGCTGTATGCCAAAATCATAAGTATTAGGACAATAAATGACATGAAATATTTCAGTTGGTGTGCAATGAATCTAAAATATATAAAAGTTAAATTTTTATCATTACATTATGGAAAATAATGAACTTTATCACAATATGCTAATTTCTTGAGAAGGACCTGTATATTTTTCTGAAAGGGAGCAATGACTACATTTTTCTGTTTCTTTTCAAATAACCTTTTAAATCAAACTTTTTGGCCATTATTTATGCCGAAAATTGAGAATCATTGAAGGATTAGCAATGTTAAGTATTAAAACCCCCGGAGCAATTTAGGGTGTGGTGCCTTCGTAAAGGCCACCAACACTTTTGGCCCACTTTGAACGGGAATCTTGTAGATTACAAGTCTGACTGCCTAACCACTAAGCTACCAGGGTGAAGAGCACAAACAGTCCACTCCCTTCGATTTGGATGGAGGTGAAATCACTGAGCTCAGAGAAAAACACCTACAATCCTTACCCTAACCAGCGTGATCACTCAGATTAAAAGTGTCGTTTAGCTGCAGGTGAATAATGTCGCACGATGCTGCCCGTCCACAGCGCGCCTCAAGTGGCATGCATGTAGACCTGCACGAAAATGCTAAAAGAGTCTCACCGGCTTAAGAAGCCTTAGAGAATATAATGTGTAGGTATTCTTCCACTGACAGCACACAAACAGGGTTTGTCTCCCAAATGGCGCCCTGTTCCGTACGTAGGGTCTGATCAAAGGTAGTGCATTTTATAGGGGGCAGGGTGGGATTTGGGAGGCAAGCCTAGGCTTTCAGGAGGCCTTTAGAAATGAATGCCAAAAGCCCAGACACCCTAGAGGAGGATATGCGTGTTGGCAAAGTTATTACAGAAAGCAAGAAAATAGCAAGTTATGCTGAGGATAAAGCAAGACTTTAAGAGAAATTGACATAACTGGTAATAATTACATACATGTGTGTGTGTCATGTGTCTTTCTGTAAATTATACAGATTAGCATTTTTCTAGCTAGTGTCCATGGTTAAACTAAATGAATAAATAGCAGGTTGCGTGTCTGTGATTGGAAACCTAAAGATCAGGTGCCATTCCATTGTTAAAACCCGCTAGTGAAAATGTTAACGTCAGCATATCATTTTATCTAAAGACAGTGTATTTGTGCCTCCAAGCTGTTCATGTGGATATCTGTTGTATAGTTAAACCTTTAAATTAAACATGACTTTGTGTTTTAGGGGCCAGGGTTGCAACACAGGAACAACACTGCTACCACAAGCCTGGGACTGGAGCTCAGGAGTTCCATAATTGAAGATGTGGGTGTCTTAGTGTATCCTACCCTATTGACTGGAGGTCCCTAAAGGTTATAACCATCATGATGTTAGGCCTATAATCTGAAATGCTGACAGTTTATTGAGCGAGGCTATTGATTGGCGTCCACACCTCTTGCCTTTAATATGATGCTGCTGACAAACATGAACAGAATATATTTGAATTAACTCAGAAAAGAAATGTTCTGGCTAGGTATAGAGAGTGAAAGGGAGAACCTTTATATGGATTTGGTTGTAGGCTATGTAAATAGTTTAA
>JACXGM010003458.1:13178-41646 GCA_016801145.1 Umbra pygmaea
ACAAACACTTTATATTTCTCATTTGCAGTTGTGTAAAAAAAAAAAAAAAAACTCTAGAGTGTCTTGTTTTTGTACTAAAATAACCTTGACCTTAGATGGGATCTAATTATAGAATGTAATAATTTCTGTATTCTACAATGTTTCTTTACAGGTGTTGGAAATTTTGTGTCTTCTTTGTTTCACATTATCAAACAATTTCCATTATCAATGGTAGAACATGCTTATATTGGACATATTCTATTCATCTTCTATTCTTTTAGATACAGTAACAAGTTACAAAAACAAATTGGATTACAGACGTGGTTAGAAAACACATTTATAGCCTGTAATACATTCTTATGAAGTGGTACCAACTTCAAACGACAGACATTAGAAGGCAATTTAAAAGCAGATGGATGACACGGTAGAAAGGTTGCTATGGCAGAGCCCCATCACCAAGCAAGCATGTGCCCCAATGAGGTGTAAGTGAAATATAAGAGTAGGCATTTAGTTACCTTTTTGTTCCACTTCTATTTTAGGCATGATGAGGAGATAAAGAAGAGGGAGAGAGATACAGAATAGGTTAATAATGCGATAATTCGTAAAAGAAGAATCAAGTTTTACGTCAGCAGGTCAAACACTTTGAAACAACAGCACAGGGTTGGCTGAGCAGCTTGGTTAGTACTGGAGTATTCTGAACAAATATATTTAATCATAACGATTTAGGAAGAAAATGTGTCTCCTGTCACACAAATCCTGTAGGGGAAACGAGAGATCGAATCAATGTTTAGACATGTGCGACGTGTGAATGCGTCTCTGAAGTGAGGACGACTCCATGACGAGATAGGAGAGAAAGAGAGAGAAGAGAGAGAAATTGAGCGAAGGGGGGCACTGTACATAGAGAGACAGAGAGAAGCATTTAATTGACTTGTTTGGAAGTCAACTTTAAAGGCGTTCATTAAGAATAGCAGAGCATATGGTTGCATTCTGTATAGAGTCCATCAGAGGGAGAATTCACAAGGGGAAACCTGAACACATAATGTGCCAATTGAATTGACAAAACTCCTCATCTGCTATCTTGACATGGATAATTGGTGATGAATCACCTGTGGATTGAAAAGCCCATATAGATTAATAGCATATGGCCAACTCCATCACTGTGGTATCGAGAGAGACGGGATCCAAATATGATCATTTGTTCAGATGGCAAAATTCCCCTTGTACACGTGAAAGCTGTAGACAACCAACAAGTACATTTGTAAACCTGTGCCTACATACTGTATGCTTGGAAAATCTAAATTGTTGTTTCTGTATGATTCCCATACGTTACCTATTGATTTATACTGTCACTCTAACTGCTCTTGGTACAATCACTGATTGTAGAGTCTCCTGGCAAATGATGAAGGACTTTCCGGGGTCACCTAGCCTCGCGCGCCAACGATGTGTCAAGACTATTGACTGAGATTACGTGTATTCTGGTCTACATAGGCAGAATGCATTAACTACACTTTCAGATAAGTCTACTACAACATATTTGGTTGGCTAGTGAACAAATGTAAAAGCACCACTGTTTGCTAAGGTACTGTGCCTTTATATGGCAAGTGTGGTGTGAACTTAACCTCACTCAGAACGCCATTACTGCTACACTTCTTGACTGATAAACGTCTTCTTTTAGAGAACTGTTGTCATTGTGTGGGCTGGCCTACAAAAGCTGGTTTGCTGGTTCAAGACTGTCAACCATGTCTGACTGTAATATCAATACTGTATAATCCCTGCGGTCTCTGTTTACAAGGTTTTGCTACAGGGTGAAGTATCCCCTAGGTACAGTTCTGAGAGCAGCCTTCATTCCCTAACCCAATCCTATAACCCGATCGAGCCACAATTATGAGAAATGTCGATATAGAGTAATAAAGATACAACATTACACAGACTGGGGTGAAAATGACACTGATGTTTGGAAACTGATTGTTATTGTTGTGTCTGAGCTGTCGGGAAGAAATACTGGGGTTCATCGTTTTCAGGTTGTGATTTAGCCTACTTTGTGATATCACACACTATTACAAAGCTAGCATAAATTAATGACTGCTAGCTAGGGTGAGCGGGTGGGTTGTTGATCGCTAGCAAATCAGAGCAGTGTAGGTAGATATTTTCATATTTGTTGTGAAACGCCCACTGGACCAGACTGAACGTTTCAAGGGCAGGTAAAATATTGATACAAAATAAATGTGGGATTGGGGGTAAATTAATAAATAAACACTGTGATGTATTATACATATGGTAATGATTTTAAAACGATATTAAACATGTCTGCATGGAAATCGGAACTATTAGTGTGGTGTAAAATTGACCCACGACCAGAGACTATGGGCAATGTCCTCCTCCATGAGTAATCTACCAGGGGCTGGTTGCCTGGACGGGTTAATTGGCAGGACAGGGTCGGCCCCCATGCAGCTTCTGACTGCTCCCCTCCCCTAATCCTGGATCTAATAAAACCGGATTAGCCCCAGTTACCAGAGCTTACATGGTTTCTCCTCCAAACTCAGAGGAAATATGAGGGAGGCAGAGAAACAGGAAGAGGAAAGTGGGATGAAGGAGGGAGAGAATGTGAGAAGAGAGAGGGGGAGGAAGAGAGTTGAAGACTAAGCCAGTGTGAGAAATGGAGAGAAGAAACTCGCCGAAGAGAGTGAAGCATAGAGAGAGATAGGTAAGGAGGGGAGAAAAACGTGTCTGGGAGGCAAGGCGATATGAGAGGGGATTGATAGATGGAGAGAGCGATTCCTTCCATTTTAAAGAAGCAGTTGATACGGCAGCTGAACATAGACAGTTTGATGTCTTGTTCTTGATCTTCACCAAGCATAGCTGTGATCAATTCAGCTATAAACTGGCTACCTCATATTAACAACAACAACGTTCGTCATCACTGAGGGGCTGATTTAAAGCGGATCACAGTTGAAAGCAGTTGCTTGGGTGATTTGTACAGTAGATACAATGCAGAGTAGATACAATACAATAACTGGCCACTCCATTAGGTACACCTTGCTAGTAGCGGGTTGGGCCCGCATTTGCCCTCAGAGCTGCGTATTTTTCCCTCATGGTGTGTATTTCACAAGGTGCTGGAAACATTCCACAGACATTTTGGTCCATATTGACATTATTGCATCACACAACTGCTGCAGATTTGTCAGCTGCACATCCATGATGCAAATCCCCAGTTCCACCACAAACCAAAGGCGCTCGATTGGATTGAGGTCTGGATGACGGCAGGGGACATTTGAGTACAGTGAACTCATTGACATGTTCAGGAAACTGTGTTATCCTGCTGGAAGGAGCCATTAGAAGATGGGTACATTGTGGTCATAACGAGATGGACATGGTCAGCAACAATACTCAGGCAGGCTTTGGCATTTAAACAAATTGGTGCCTAGAGTGTGCCAAGAAAATATCCCCCACAGCATTACACCACCACCACCAGCCTGACCCTTTGATGCAAGGGAGAACGGGCCCATGCTTTAATGTTGCTTACGCCAAATTCTGACTGCAGCAGAAATCAAGACTCAAACTAGGCAACGATTTTCCAATTTTCTATTGTACATTGGTGGTGAGCTAGTGCAAACTGTAGCATTGGTTTCCTGTTGCCAACAAGAGCGGCACTGTGGTGTTCTGGTGGTGGTATTTTGATATGTTTAGGGGTAATTGTGACCATTTCTACACGCTTAAATGCATTGACTTGCTGCCACTTGATTAGCTGATTAGATACATGCTTTAAAGAGCAGTTGAACAGGTGTACCTAACGAAGTGGCTGGTGAGTGTACAGTAGTATATTATTTTTTCTTTGAAGTCTAAATGCAATGTAGTCATTATGAAAGGTGTGTATTGTCTCACAAAACTCGGTCAGACTGGATTTAAGTAAACACACAAAGTCAACCTCTCACACTGAGCTCTCATAATCTCCCACAGACCACTGGCTCCCACACAACGCGGCTGCAGGGCGGCTACTGTATTTGATTGAGTGATCGCTAGCAGTCATGAGAGAGGGTAATGATCTATGGTAAAACCCATTAGCGCTTTTAGCGACGGCGGGATGGCAAAGGGACGGACGAGCGAGTAGCCCGTGGGATGTGCCGCGGATCCATGTAGCAGGACGTCGGTTCTTCCGTGGTTACATCTTAACCGCGTTTCCAGCCTCGTCATCGCTTGCTGGGATGGAACATTCTGTGTATGTCCCCGAGGTCAAGAATAAAATCACCGGGTCTGTTTGAGGTTATTTATCTGTCGATTGTGTGGTCGGGCTGCTACCAATATACCGTGGATTTGTAGAGCTCAAAGCTGATGTGGGTGGGTGAAAAGAATGAGAAATGGAGAGCTGTGACTATGCCAACAGCCAAATAGTCCATCTTTGCTGTAGCGATATTGTTTTCCGTAAGTGGATTAATTGGTCTAATTCGGTATGTATGTGAAAGCTTTAACCCTTATCTACCTCCTCCAATTAAAATGAGCTTGAATCTAATTAGGATGAAATTCATGGGTAAATGCAAAAACAGGAATACATTTTAATTAAGGGATATTGGTTGGGTTATCGTGATTTCAAAGAATGCATTCTATAATCAACAGTGTGAATATTAAAATTGCTCGCTGGCCTTTAGTGAATTTAAGTCTCACATTCAGTGGCACTCAGATGAAAGAATGGAATGAACAAGGCACGTAGGACAGACTGGAGAATTCATTCATATTGTATGAATGGTCCTGTTTCCCATTGTGACCCTAATACAATTTCAGTCATGGTCGTCAGTGAGATTGTTAAAGGTACTCTTCTCTTTCGTCTTTCTCTTCTCTCCGTCCCTCTCCCTCCCTTTCCTTATCCATATACAGCATGAGTTCAGACAGAAAGACACAAGGTAGAGACAATAACGCCAGTAACTAAGTGTACTCGCAAAACCGAGATAGCTTCCAAAAGCACAGCGGTTTATGAATACATCTAATCCCAATCAAACGCTCATATGCAAAATACTGTAATGTATCTAGAAAGTACAAAGAGAAATGGAACTTGAAAAACTTTGAACAGACGATTGGGGACAAACTCTCAGTCCTACTGATGGAATACTATGAACTAGATTCACAGCCCATTACGTTTTACTATTATTTAGGTCAGCTTTCTGAGCCGGTAACACGACATCTGCATCTTCACTGGTTTAACGTCTCACAATGGAAATACAACATTGCAGTCTGTTTCTCTGGGTCATATACGACTCTAACCCAGATGAAACAAGCTATCGCTGGTTAGACAGCACGTTTGATGCAGAACACTGGCCAGATGCCTTCCGTGGATTTCCATGACCTTCTGGCACAGTGTAGTGAATAGAAAAGGTCATCCAGGCCAAAAACACTGTGCTCTGTAACTAGAGCACTTCTATTCATTGTCTGTTTTCACATTTAGCCAAGGGCATTTGCAGAGGCCGCACAGAACATAATTATAGCAAAAATAGTTTTCCAACTTAAATTCCTCTAAATATATAGGATGAATATTGTGTTGTTGTGTTGCCGGTGATATTGATGGAGATTATGTGCGACGGTAATTATTTGTGAAGATGATGATGAATCTTAATGATGATGATGGGGGAACGTATGTATGTTTATTATCATCATCACCTGTCAATCATTTATCATCATTACTGATGCAGGTTTCTACTATTCAAAAGTATTGGATAAACGTGTAACTGCCATGCAATGTGCTGCAGTCAATAGCATTTAAAAACAAGGCAATTAAGCAAACAAAAAACAGTCGCGTCAAAAAGGCCCATGGTCTCTATTCAATCTAATTTGCCAAGCTGCCC
The DNA here is from genome assembly GCA_016801145.1 of Umbra pygmaea. Classification (NCBI taxonomy): domain Eukaryota; kingdom Metazoa; phylum Chordata; class Actinopteri; order Esociformes; family Umbridae; genus Umbra; species Umbra pygmaea. Next base: position 18,989 of record JACXGM010003458.1, read on the forward strand.
TATTAAATAGAATAATCTGCATGGAAACCATATGCACCGTGGTCAGGACAATGTTGTTGAGATTGTAAAACAGTTGCTTTATTATGTGTTCACATGTAGGCATTAAATGCCTTTTAGCCTTCTGGCAATACTGACAAACTGAATATACTATTGTTTTAAACTCTTGAGTTTGTGAAGACGTAATATCAGTCTCAAACCTCCTATCATTAACACTGTTCAAATATCTAATATTATGTCACATTATGTACTTAATTCAAATTGTCACACATAATCTACATATTTTAAAATAATTTACATATTTTACCTCAGAACATAATTAACACTTCACCCTTGCAGGAAAGAGCTTACAGTGGTGGGGCTACGCTAAATATACTGGAGCAAACGCATACTGTACCCGTGGCAATTGAAGGCAACTGGTATAGAGATTATACACATATTGTTATACTGAAGGTGAGGACAATACTGTTCATCTGATACGACTAAATCCAAACTTTACTTAGATTGTATGTGCATGCTATATTTACTGAAATGTACAGCATTTCAAGATGAGAACATCCATGGGACTTTTAGGATAGGTGCAAAACATGACCAAAGAAATGACCAGAGAGTGACTGATAGGTTAAACTGGTGTCTCCAAGTGGCCACAAAGATCTCTAAAGGGCCTTCAAGTTATTGAATGTTTTGATGTTGTGGTTTTGATTTTTCCTCTCCCAGATCGCCCATTGACGAACTAGAGCAAACCCAGAACGCAACCTGCCTTTATACAATTACTGTTGTTTAAGAAATAGAAAACTGTTCCACTATAAATTGAACATGGCTTAGTTTTCAATTTGAAAGCTCGTTCTATTGCCAACATGTTTACCTAAGTAACACATTGTATTCAAGTGTCAGTTTTGTTGTGCACAGAATTCCGTTATGAATGCTTTATTTAGGTGTGTTTGGTGTCTATTCTGTTCAAAACAACCTAGTTGTAACTGAACCAGGTCTGTCAAACTGAAAGCGGTTATATTACGTTACCTCATGTCATGTTTATCGGCGTAAAATGTTTTGCTTCCGTTAATCACATTGCCGTTCCCCAACCACACGGAACCTTTCAAGAGCGAACAACACATATTGTCATTTAAGACTGGCCAACATTCATCAAAAAGTTATGCCCAATTACCGTTTCCTTTCTGTCATGGTTTCAAAACCATTTCACATGGTTTAAATACATCAAGTCTTTATAGTCAAATGCTCTTTTTCTAAAATTGATAAAAGACAGGGGATCTACTTAAACACTAGGGCCATTAACATATGTACAATAAACTGTCTGTGTTGTGCTTTTTATTGTAAAAATAAAAAATATAAGCAAACACAAAGTGCGATTACTCACAATACTTTGTTCTTTTTGACAGCTCTAAACACTTAAAACACAGTGATCTTACGCATAGAATTTAGTATAAATTAATTTGACTTGCATAAGTGGTTTGGTCTGCTTTTGACTATGTCATTATTAGTCCTTTTCATTCAGGCCATTCTCTCCAATCAGATAAAAATAAAATTGCAACATTTAGCCCAATTAGCAGGATGTATGTGGGCATTTCTTCGTTGAATGTGATGTTCAGAAAGTCTGTACAGCGCCATGAAGCAGACACCAATCGTTAGCACTAAAAACATCTCTGTACAGCAAGTTAATGTAGAACCAATTTACACTGTTAATAGTGTTGAAACCTACCAATCGTGTCTGAAAAAACCTGTACTGAGACTCCGAACTTTAAAGACCTTAGTGACTAATGTTTACGCTCGCTAACCAGGACTGTATGTACGACTTCATCACCACATTACAATGCATTACTTCGAAACAATTGACTAAAAAGAGAGTCGGTCAAAAAATATATATTATAATAATTTGCAAACTACTATGGATCTGTATTTCAATAATTAACGCTTCCCAATTCCATCATCATAGCGGCGGTGAGGCGGAATGGTATCATTAGGCGCTAATAGAGATTCATGGCTCAACAGAGGCCATTTTGGTCATATTTCGCCCCCTTCTCCTGCTCTCTTCTCTTCCCGTGCTCTTCACAGAGGAGGGAGGGCACGCCGACTAAACTCCCACTTCTTAATTAATGACACAAATTAGAGGGCTTTGAATAGCATGTGCCCGAGGAAGGAGGAGGTCACGGGTACATCCATCGTTCATCACTCGCTTTCCCCCACTTGCTGGGTCTGACTCTAGTTTCACTCTCAACCCGTGTCCGTGCTGACGTCTCTTCTGTTTCTCTTCTCTGTCACACCATCTCTATTTCTCGCTCTCTCTGTCACTCCTCCTATCTCTCTCCGTTTCCCTCTTTTGCCCTCCCTCCCTGGGAGCGGCGGCTGTGCTATCTCATAACCTTGACGACGCAGGAAGCCGGCAACGTGCGCGTTCCTGCGCGTGTGCACGCAAGCCTATCTGTGCGCGTAAGAGACAGGTGCAAGGATTTGGCATGTGGCCATTCGAGCCGTCCGCCAGGGAGAGGCCGCTGTTGAACTGATGGAGGCAAAAACAAAATAAGAACAGTAAACAGGCCTTGATTCCAGAGACATTAAACATTTCAGAAAGGTGGCATCTGGTAGCTCAGGAGCTATGTCGGGGAACTATGTCAAAGCACTGTGCTTTGCACCAAAACAGAGTAAGATAAAAAATAATTGGCATTTGTACAAATGGCCAGAATTAACTCCTTAACACTAGACTCAACTATTTAACACTAGAATAACCTTGTTAACACTAGAATAACCTTGTTAACACTAGAATAACCTTGTTAACACTAGAATAACCTCGTTAACACTAGAATAACCTCGTTAACACTGGAATAACCTCATTAACACTGGAATAACCTCGTTAACACTGGAATAACCTTGTTAACACTGGAATAACCTCGTTAACACTGGAATAACCTCCTTAACACTGGAATAACCTCCTTAACACTGTAATAACCTCCTTAACACTGTAATAACCTCCTTAACACTGTAATAACCTCCTTAACACTGTAATAACCTCCTTAACACTGTAATAACCTCCTTAACACTGTAATAACCTCCTTAACACTGTAATAACCTCCTTAACACTGTAATAACCTCGTTACCACTGGAATAACCTCCTTACCACTGGAATAACCTCCTTACCACTGGAATAACCTCCTTACCACTGGAATAATGTCCTTACCACTGGAAAAACCTCCTTAACACTGTAATAACCTCCTTACCACTGGAATAATGTCCTTACCACTGGAATAACCTCCTTAACACTGTAATAACCTCCTTACCACTGGAATAATGTCCTTAACAATAGAATAACATCCCTAATACTAGATTAACCTCCTTAACACTAAATTAACCTCCTTACCACTGTAAAAACCTCCTTACCACTGGAATAACCTCCTTAACACTTAAATAACATTCTTAACACTAGAATAACCTATGTAACACTGGAATAACCTCCTTAACACTTAAATAACATTCTTAACACTTGAATAAACTATGCAACACTAGAATAAGCTCCTTAACACTGAAATAACCTCCTTAACACTAGAATAACCTCCTTAACACTAGATTAACCTCATTAACACCTAATTAACCTCCTTAACACTAGATTAACCTCCTTAACACTAGAATAACCTCCTTAACACTAGAATAACCTCCTTAACACTAGAATAACATATTTAACACTAGAATAACCTATGTAACACTGTAATAACCTCCTTAACACTGTAATAACCTCCTTAACACTGTAATAACCTCCTTACCACTGGAATAACCTCCTTACCACTGGAATAACCTCCTTACCACTGGAATAACCTCCTTACCACTGGAATAACCTCATTACCACTGGAATAACCTCATTACCACTGGAATAACCTCCTTACCACTGGAATAATGTCCTTAACAATAGAATAACATCCCTAATACTAGATTAACCTCCTTAACACTAGATTAACCTCCTTACCACTGGGATAACCTCCTTAGCACTGGAATAACCTCCTTAGCACTGGAATAACCTCCTTAACACTAGATTAACCTCCTTACCACTGGGATAACCTCCTTAGCACTGGAATAACCTCCTTACCACTGGAATAATGTCCTTAACAATATAATAACATCCCTAATACTAGATTAACCTCCTTAACACTAGATTAACCTCCTTAACACTAGAATAACCTAATTATCCATCCATCCATTTTCGTCCACTTATCCGGGATCGGGTCGCGGGGGCAGCAGCTCCAGCAGAGGACCCCAAACGTCCTTTTCCTGAGCCACATTAACCAGCTCCGACTGGGGGATCCCGAGGCGTTCCCAGGCCAGCTTGGAGATATAATCCCTCCACCTAGTCCTGGGTCTAAGTCCCCGAGGCCTCCTCCCAGCTGGACGTGCCTGGAACCTCTCCCTAGGGAGGCACCCAGGGGGCATCCTTACGAGATGCCCAAACCACCTCAATTGGCTCCTTTTGACGCAAAGGAGCAGCGGCTCTACTCTGAGATCCTCACGGATGACTGAGCTTCTCACCCTATCTCTAAAGAAGAGGCCCGCCACCCTCCTGAGGAAACCCATTTTGGCTGCTTGTACCCTGGATCTCGTTCTTTCGGTCATGACCCAGCCTTCATGACCATAGGTGAGGGTAGGAACAAAACTGCCCGGTAGATTGAGAACTTTGCCTTCTGGCTCAGCTTTCTTTTCGTCACAACGGTGCGATATAATGAGTGTAATACCGCCCCCGCTGCGCCGATTCTCCAACCAATCTCCCGCTCCATTGTTCCCTCACTCGCGAACAAGACCCCAATGTATTTTAACTCCTTCACTTGGGGTAAGGACTCATTCCCTACCTTGAGTAGGCACTCCATCGGTTCCCTGCTGAGAACCATCGCCTCAGATTTAGAGGTGCTGATCCTCATCCCAGCCGCTTCACACTCGGCTGCGAACCGATCCAGTCTCAGCCCACCGAACTGCAACCCATCCCCACCCCGACTACGCCTTGATATCCTATCCATAAATACTACAAACAGCTTTGGCGGAGACCAACCCTCACATGAAACGAGTCCGACTTACTGCCGAGAACCTGGACACAGCTCTCGCTTTGGTCATACAGAGATTAGATGGCCCTAAGAAGGGACCCCCTCACCCCATACTCCCGCAGCACCTCCCACAGTATCTCCCGGGAGACCCGGTCATACTCCTCCAGATCCACAAAACACATGTAGACAGGATGGGCATACTCCCAGGCCCGCTCCAGGGTCCTTGCGAGAGTGAAGACCTGATCTGTTGTTCCACGACCATGACGGAATCCACATTGTTCCTCTTCAACCTGAGGTTCGACTATCGGCAGAACCCTCCTTTCCAGCACCTTAGAGTAGACTTTACCAGGGAGGCTGAGAAGTGTGATACCCCTGTAATTGGCACACACTCTCTGGTCCCCCTTTTTGAACAGTGGAACCACCACTCCAGTCTGCCACTCCTTTGGCACTGTCCCAGACTTCCATGCAATGTTGAAGAGGCGTGTCAGCCAAGACAGCCCCTCCACACCCAGAGCTTTCAGCATTTCTGGACGGATCTCATCAATCCCTGGGGCTTTGCCACTGTGGAGTTGTTTGACTTCCTCAGTGACTTCCACCAGAGAAATTGACGACAATCCCCCATCATCCTCTAGCTCTGCTTCTAATATAGAGGGCATTGAAGTAGGATTCAGGAGTTCCTCAAAGTGCTCCTTCCACCGCCCTATTACCTCCTCAGTTGAGGTCAACAGAGTCCTACCCTTACTGTATACAGCTTGGATGGTTCCACGCTTCCCCCTTCTGAGGTGGCGGACTGTTTTCCAGAAGCACGACAAGCTCCGCCGGAGGCATGAGTTGAAAGTCTGTCGGACAGGGGCCTCCACCAGACGTTCCCAATTCACCCGCACTACCCGTTTGGGTTTACCAGGTCTGTCCAGAGTCTTCCCCCACCCCCTGACTCAACTCACCACCAGATGGTGATCGGTTGACAGCTCTGCCCCTCTCTTCACACGAGTGTCCGAAACATATGGCCTCAGATCAGATGAAACAATTATAAAATCGATCATTGACCTTCGGCCTAGGGTGCTCTAGTACCAAGTACACTTATGAGCATCCCTATGTTTGAACATGGTGTTCGTTATAGACAATCCATGAGTAGCACAGAAGTCCAACAACGAACAACCACTCGGGTTTAGATCAGGGAGGCAAATCTTCCCAATCACGCCTCTCCATGTGTCACCTTCTTTGCCCATGTGTGCGTTGAAGTCCCCCAGCAGAACTATGGAATAACCTAATTAACATTAGAATAACCTCCTTAACACTGGAATAACCTTCTTAACACTAGATTAACCTTCTTAACACTAGATTAACCTATTTAACACCAGAATAACCTCCTTAACACTAGCATGACTTTCCTAACATTAGAATAACCTCCTTAACACTAGAATAACCTCCTTAACACTAGAATAACCTCCTTAACACTAGAATAACCTCCTTAACACTAGAATAACCTCCTTAACACTAGAATAACCTCCTTAACACTAGAATAACCTCCTTAACATTAGAATAACCTCCTTAACACTAGAATAACCTCCTTAACACTGGAACAACCTCCTTAACACTGGAACAACCTCCTTAACACTAGAACAACCTCCTTAGCACTGGAATACCCTTCTTAACCCTAGAATAACCTCCTTAACCCTAGAAAAACCTCCTTAACCCTAGAATAACCTCCTTAACACTAGAATAACCTCCTTAACACTAGAATAACCTCCTTAACACTAGAACCATCTGTTTAACACTACTATTTATTTACACTAGTAACCACAGCCTTTCTGATCATCTACTGACCACACAGTCTGGAAATACAGGAAATTGCGTACCTTTCTTTTTTTCATAATGTGTTCACCATGACTTCTATGATATGATGTTATTCACACACTATCCTTAAAGAAAGAAGTCAGCGCACCGACCAATATTTTAGTAATGCCTCAGTAATTAGTCTGTACAGTTTTGTTAACAGCACAAGGTGAACAGAACATGAGTTTGTGTCTGGATGTCAGCAGAAAACAAATATCTAGCTATATCTATATTATTATTATTTTGACAACATAAAACAGAACATGCACAGAAGAAACAGTTTCCAGAGAGTCTAGTATGATGAATTGGAAAGCAAAATGCAATTGTCCTTCATTATGAATGTGGATCAATTGCTGTGACATTGAGGAAGCATGTCAGTGACTTTTGTTCACACTTTGATGCCTTAATCCATCATCATAATCCCTCTCGAGTTGCAGGGTGGTCAAATGTTTCTAAATGATATGATAGCATTGCAATTCCCTCATACATAATGAGAGGGAGTGCTCACATTTCAGGTCATAATAGTAGAGCAATGCTAGCAAGGCTTAAATGAAGGCAACGAGGTGGAAAAGGAAAAAATATGAAATGATTATTTTAATTTCCTACATTTTACTGGACTAATTAAAGTGGACTCTGCGCTGACTCACGTATTCACTCAGTGATTACGCACACTTTGAATCATAACCCGCTGTTCCTTAGGGTATAACCGTTGGGTAGTTGTGGGTCATTCAATAACTTTTGGGATGAAGGACATATTTTGTTTGCTTGAGTTTCCCTGTATAAATACTTCAATAGGTTTGACTTCTCTGTGTAGATAAAAAACATACAGATATAATTTGCAGATGAAGAACAGGTGGATAACATGCGGATTGAATCACAAGTAGCCATTATTATTTTTTTAACAGTAATTGGAAACAAATATTTTGGCTGCCGGTATAAAGACCGTGTGAAGCGCTCTTTGTAAACAACTCGTGGTTTCCGTTGCCTTTAGAAATGGGTGGAGTATGGGATGAGCCTGCTACCACGATTAAATTACAGTTGCTTACCCTGTCCTCTCAATTCCCCAGACAGACATGCTTGGCTCCACTCCACCCATATCACTCAACTCTGCCCTTCTGCCTCCAGTCCAAATATCATTTGTGAATCTCAGCTAGACATTGTAGTTCTAGCTATGAATCTAGTTTATCTTGGCTTTCCTGAGGCCTCTATTCTTTTTTCTTTGCATGCCATTGTTTACTAGGCTATTTCTGTACAATATATCCACCTTGAAAAGAGCACAGAAATGAAAGTCCCTCAGCTATCCATATAGACTTTTTCCAGCCTTTTTCCTTTAACTGTCAAACGGAGCGACAGATCATTTGAAGATAACATGCCACAGGTAAATTGTACAAGTTTATTGCACAGAGATTGTGCTACAGGCTAGCCTACGTGTCAACATTTTGCTCATCTCAAAGGAGTGAGTTAGCGAAAGAATGTGTCATTCAATTAACACATTTCTCCAATGTTAATAACGTTTTAATGACAATAAGTTTCCTCAGAAAATGTCTATACTTGTGAGTTAGCATTGGCTGCAGGCCTCAGATGCCCATTTTAACACCAAAAGGAGAGTGTTGTCAATGATTTATAAGCAGTTGTGTGCGAGCGGTGGTGGATTGCACATCAATAACCACTGACTCACTGAGCTAGATGTGTGTGCACGTGTGCTCATCTCTGATTTAATCCACAAATCACACAGAAACAATTTCATTTTTTTTCCAGTAGTTATTTCATTTTCAGAACGATGACCTTAAACTAGATTTGAATGAATCTGACGACAGGCCTCGGGGAATATGACAAACATTGTGTCAGGTGCTGTGTCACTGTGTAATGACACAATATTATGCATCTTGGCCACAAAGTTTTCAACTGCCATGCAAAATTTAGTCAGACGAGCGTGGACTGTGACAGGTGTTGAGTGATGTGTCAAAATAATCAGTCGGTTGTGAATCCGATTAGACCACCGAAACTGTCGCCAATTCACCGCTCGCTTCTGTGGACAGAAAGTTGAATCTGAAAACATCTCAGAAGAAGCTCCTTGTCCTAACTTCTAAATGACATCATTACCCGGCAACCCCTGGAGCTTGTTTAGCTATGAATCTCACCTCCTTCTCCTTCTCCTCTCTCCTACCCCCCCATCGTCCGTCGCTCAACCGCTCTCCCCTCCTTCCTATCGTCGTTCTCAGAAGTGTCCATTTTGCATGCGAGAGCGTGACAAAAGACTCCCGGGAAGCGAGCGCACAGCTGTACTATATTTACGCAGTTTTCCCTTGTATCCAAATATATTGGCAGAACTCAAGGTCAGTGCATTCGCCATGGTAACAGCACGTAACTGCAGCAATAATTAGTCATAATAGGAAGATAGGAGAGGAAACAATGTTTGTCTGTGTGCTTGTGTGCATGTGTCTGTGGGGGGGGGCAGTGTCAGGCCGCAACACCCTGTTCTTAGTAGACTGATACAAATTCACGAGGAGATCCTGTGGCTTAGTTTATCTGGACTTGCATTGCCGACCTTAAGGACAGAAGACCGGTTGGCGTGAGCTTACTAATGTAGTGACACAGATAAAGCCTCAACAACAAAGAGAGCTGTGTCTTTCTCAACCTCCCCAAGGAGATAATGACACAGTGGAGTCAAGGGCACAGATTGATTACTCTCAAATTGTACCACCCCTACCTCCTAACCACTAATCTGACTGGACAACGTCGGTGAAAGCAAGGCAGGGAGAAGCTTGGACTGACCGATCCACCCATGTTACGTCAGTGAAGGGATGAGTACTCAAACACGTCGTCTGAGGTTAACGGTCAAGTCAAAGAGAGGGCCTGTGAGATGTCGGCCATCTGATCCCTGCCTCACAGGAACGCTGGCGCACCTCTCATTCCAAGGGTCGCCGTGGTAATCTGCAGACCGAATGGCAGAGCACGTCTGAACACTGGAAGTACAGGGGAGGTGAGTTTCCTGTGTTCGGAAAGCACGCTGACGCAAACACAAAGACGGCTTACACCACTTAAGATGCGGCGGTGTCAGAATGTACCAATTCGGCCACAAGGCAGCAGTGTTCAGGTATAATATTTCATTTTAGTCATTTAGCGGACACTATTATTGTGACTTGCAGCAAGTACAAGAACATTCCCCCTGGAGCAACCTAGGGCTAAGTCCCTTGCCCAAAGACACAACAACATTTGGCACAGTTGGAAATCTGACCGGCAACCATTGGACTACAAGTCTGACTCCATAAGCACTAAACTTGTTGGCGGTTTGTTCCTGACAACAGGTCTACTGACACAAACTAAACATGTGCCAGGACAATTACCTCGCATAACACTCTGTGTTGTTTTAGCCCAAACAAAAAATAATTACCTAGCCCCTTTTAACTTTTTAGTCATCATCCAGACCACACAATCCAAATAACAGAAGGAGAGCCTGGTTCACGTTGGCCTCCTTACAGGGGCTCACTGCCATAGCCACCATTCCATTACAATTGCAATTCATGAAGCGAATCAAATCAGCCATTAATCCAATCTATATGGTATTGTGGCATCGCGGAGCTCTCAGCCGACCCACAGTCTCTCTTAAAGCAGGTGTGTCGGATGAAGCTGTTCTCATGTGTTGATGGGAGCTGCAGAGTGGAGCTGTAACTTAGCCTGACAGTGACTGGTCTGCCTTCTACACTGGGGGCGGGAGGGAGGGAGCGAAGGAGAGAAGGAGGGAGAGGCTTTATAGTGGAATACACTGTTGAGATTCTTCTACTGCAGAAAAGGTCCCTGCAATCCCTGTCAAAAATATGCTGGGGAAAGGTCGGGCAGGGTTCACCATTAATGATGGCAAACTGGCCACGGAGCAAGAGTAAGAACTAACGTTGGGCCAGTAAACAAAGATGGTCACTTGGCCGACCGGGCCAGTGGTCAATATTCTTATTTAAATTAATAATCCTGTAATAAAACTTTTGCCTGTCATCTTTGTCACTCCTTCTTCAATGTCGCATAGAAACATTTGGACAATACTAAAAATCCTACTGTAAGTTGTCGAAATATGTTGTTTCCATCCAGCTTTAAAAAAAAATGACAGTTTGCTTACGAATCCTATATGGAAACTTTGCATTTCCTTATGTCATATTATTTTTATTTTTTATTATTCTTTTTCATAACGTCCTTTTAATGTACACGGTCCTGCGTTAGGTAGGCCGGCACACGTTAGAGAATGTGCAGGACAGCGTCAGGTGACACATCATGATGATTATGCAAAAACGCCTCTTACAACCAGACCGATGAATGTCTGCCTGCTCTAAATCAAAGAGGTTGTGCAGAGTTAAGGAGGTTAATGGTGACTGCTTACCACGTTTTACACAAGGAGAAAAAATTCACAGACTGCTCTATTATGGTATTTCGTTGTTGGTTCCAGACACGTACAAACTGCAGAAACTGATGCACAAACAATAAATATGCCATAAAACATGCTGTTATGTAAATAAACACACAATTGTTTTTTTATTATTCAGTTCAATCCAGTAAAAATTCCGTCTGGCCCAGTAGATTTCAGACAACCTGGAAAGGCTCAGTAAGACAAAATTTTTACGTGAGGGGATCTGGTTTACCAACCTAATCCTATTCTCCTTTTGCCAATAATGTTATTTACCTGGCAGTAGATTGTAATCAGCCCAGTTGTTTTGGTACCGTCTCTTCTCGCCATGTTTCGAGGATTCCGTGTTTCGAGGATTCCGTGATTCAAGGGGTTCGAGTTTTGAGGAGTTTGTATCAGTAATGCAGAACTGGTGCTAGTTCTGGAAACATATTTACGGCTTGGGGATATTGCGTTGCAGTGGATGAAGATGTAATCACCTGGGTTTGGTACGTAAACAAACACCTTTGTTCTGCTGATTTAAAGAGTAGAATTTATCTGGGAGGCGTGGGAATTAATAATTCACTACCAGAGAAGAAGACCCATTGTTTTGTGTGGACTGCGGAGTTACAACACTTCTAATGAACAAATAGGATGCGGCTCAGATACACGAGTCTGGCAGAATGATTTGAATGGATAACATTCCAGTTAACCTTCATAGACATATTATTTTTAACATACTGTATATGGAATACCAACTCACTATGACTGACAAAAGAGGAGAGGAAAGACACATAGCTAAATAAAATCCAGGGGTTGATAGGTAACAATGTTTTTGATAAGATAGATCAAGGAAAATCCACTGAATGCCTCAAAAACCAGGTCCAACACCTCAGTCACTTGTAACCAAATGGTGTAATAATAAAATTATTCTAACCTAACATAGAGGGACAAAAAACACTAGCCGATTAATTAGGTACACCATCCAGAAAAAACTGTCACCCCTAGAGTCAGTGTGTCACATGGTGGTAACTATAAGAAACAGACCGAAAGGCATCAAACCAGGAACTGTGTCAGCTAACATTGCAGTACAATAATAAAGTAATATTGTGTGTGGTGCTGAATATCGTCTCTGATTGGCCACTTCAGTACCCTGGCTTCCACTGCTATCATCTCAAAAGGCAGATGCGCCTCCAGCAGACAATTAGGGAGTGGAAAAACATTGCCTGGTCTGACATATCCTAGTTCCTGTCAGGATTTGACATAAGCAGCACCAGTCTATGAACCCATCCGGCCCAGTCAACATTACAGTCTGGTGTTGGTGTTTTAATGGTGTAGTCAATGTTTTCCTGGCACATTTGTTCCCTTGGTACCAACTGACCAATACTGCGGTGAACGTGAACATTGTTGCTGACCAGGTGCATCCCTTCACAGTTACTGTTTATCCTTCATCACATGGATACTTCTAGCAGGATATGTGCACCGAGTCCTAAACATGGGTGTGTAAGCACATCTTGTCAAGTGAGCTGTGTGGAAGTAGTAAATACTTCTCAAAGTATCTGGATTGTTCTGGAAGAAAATTATGATTGACACCTAATCAAAAGGCTATTGAGTGTGACTATTGAAGGGTACTTTATGAATTCTGACATTTACACTATATTTACCTTGTTTGGCTAAAATAAAATTAGATTAGCCTTAAAAAAATAGACTATTACATTCTGAGAAAATATGGATTCACTATTACAATTCTGGCCAGGTATTTAAAAATTACAGACTAATATTGGCCTTTTAAAGTAAAATTAAGCAAATCCCAAACCACATGTTAATTTTGTTCACGTAATTATGACCACCAATTATGACTAGGCCTACATAATAAGATTCATTTTTTTACACAACCTTATCACAACTTCTTCAGAAAATACACACAACACAATTGATAAATGCACTTTCAACCAAGCCTTTATCGTTTCCCATTAAGAATGTATTTAGTATGATGTGTAAGAAAAAGCTAATAAATCAAAGGTTGCAAGGGCTTTCACGAACAAGCTTTGATTGACAACTTGATGACAAATGTAATAAATAACCTTTAGGATATAATCAACTATGTGCCTCTTAAAATGACACCGGTTGGTAGTTTGAGGGTTAATTTCAAATCACTGTGCTTTATGACTCCCATATGGTTAGCTTTTGACACATTTACTACCAGAGGCTTTGAAATATAAGACTTTCTCATTTCGAGGTCAACGAAACACAATGTGGGAGGTCACATGATAACAGTAGTGCCCTTCCTGTTACCAACCCGTCATCCAGATCATCTGTTTTCTACGGTCTACGTGATGATTAATCCATTCACACACGACATCTTTCATAACTAGTTCCGTCACGGATCTACTTCAGCAACAGATTTTCTTCAGTCAGGGTTTATTTTGATCTTTGTATCATTTTAAATGATAGATTAGTAGGTCTGGTCAACTATCTGAAAATGCTGTCAAACGATCCAAGAATATATGAAGTAAGAATGACACTGACATTGAAATGTCACTGTTAATTTATTTATGGATGATAGCCCGTTGGTAATAAATTCAAATCTAAGACTACATTAAACCTAAATCTGAATTCAATCCATCTCCTTTACATGAAATCCCCATAGCAATATATATATTAAATCTAATAGCATATATTTCTTATAAGCCCAATATGGCATGTGCTGGAATATTATTGTCAGTGTCCTATTCACACATGAAGATGAAATATGACTGAATATGAGATGGTATCTGCCATTCGCAGTGACATAATTAGTATACATGATGAGGCTTTAGAATTAAAGGTAATCATTTTGACACGCTACTGAATATTAACTTTCATTTTCACGTTCGGATGCACTGAGAAGACACAATATGTGTACAGGATGTCCTAGGCATCGCAATAAGATACTACAATTAGCAGCTTTAAAAATGGATGCTTTCTCAAAAAGGCACTTGATTATGTTCACGCCAAGACTTGTTTACCGGATAGAGATAATCATCCATTTTATTGTATGACAGGGTGGATTTGCAGTTAGCTGAATTTTGAACACAATAAAGATGAACATTATGTATAACATAATATCATTGACTTCATCCCAAATGGCACTTTGGTCTGTATGTAGTGTTCTATTATAGTCTATGTAAGTGCACTTTGTATGGAATAGAAAGCTACTTGGACAGTATACCGGAGAATGAAGAGATACATACTGTATGGTACGCATTCGTACTGGACCTCTAGGTACTTATAGGTTCCAGGGCAAGGGTCTGGAAATACATCTGGTCCGGCCACTACAGCACACTGGGTCCGGTTATTGCATCTGAAAAAGGAGAGGAAGGTCATGTTAAAGAATCAATCTGGGGTTCAAACAGGAACAAAACCGATTAGCTTGTCACTGTGCCTGAGGGATAAAGGTGCTAGAGGAATGTACAACTCTCAAATTCGCGGAGCTGTTGATGCGAGGACGGACCATTCAGGGTCCGTGGGTTTGGCCAAGTGTTCAGTCATTGCATCGTGTTTTTGAATGCAGACATACTGACAGAAAAATTATTCATTCAACACTGTCAATATTTAGAGGTAACACAATGCTGATTTTGATACATCGGCAAACATCATTCAGTGTTTAGCATGTGGTTAACGAACTACAACTAATTCACATTTTGCTGCTCTGATTAAGAAATAGATGAATTTGAAGGTTCAGTGGACATTGATTGCCATTTCGTCAGTGGAAAAATTCTAAACGTGAAAATGTTTGTACTAAATTGATGTTTGTGTGCTAAATGACACCCTATTCCCTTTGAAGTGCACTTCCTAGAAAGAAATAGGATGCAATTTGGGATGAGGTCAGTTTATTTGAACCTATTGTGGCCTGATATCCAGGCCACGACGAATGGAGAGAAGACACAGTTGGTCAACTGCAAAATCGGCTGGGAAGTGAAAGAGGTTTCACCTCAGCTTTCATGAACAATACAATTACCCTGCTGCCAGTCTCTTATGTCTGACATTTTACTTTTGGCAGTTATCAATCAAGGCCAGATCCAACCATGCAGACACAGTAAACCTGCCAGGAATTACGACAAAACGTTTCCCAGCTAAAACAAGTGATGTGTTTGTCATTGATAAATCATATTTGTACAGTAACCAATTACGTCACAGCTAGAAGAGTTAGAGGTCACATATTTTGTGCATTTGAACCTGAGCTCGGTTAACAATTGACAGGCTATACAAAAATATATACAAATTGACTGTGTTTGTAATATTAGCATACTTTATCTAAAGTAAAGCACATTTAATACCAAATCCAGACACATTGCTGCTGAATTTATCTGAAATGCTATTAATTCTCAAGAGATGCATTCATAACAGGTTCATCTGACCTAAACCCCCTTCCCTTGGTTTTCCGTCAACGCAACTGTACATCTCAGTTATCCTCCCAAATTACATTCTCAGGAAACTATTTTGAAAATGTGAATTACATTATATGCCAATATTAGCCTATATTAGTCCTACTATTTCATTCCACCTTTACATTTTATTGCTTCGGATTCATGCGAGAACATTCCACACATTCCATAGCTTTCTAACTTATATTCAAATCATCAAGGTTATAGGTTAGGGTTGAGGTTACTAACGGTTAATGATAGGCATGACATGACTGAGGTTAAGGTTAGGATTAAGTTTAGGGTTAACAATAAACAATCACCTGTCTACAGAAACATGAGCAACATGTCTGCATCATGCTGAAATTGAGAAAATCTGAAGTGTTAATTTAACTCAGATGGTGTTGAGATATACACTCTCTCAGTGTTTAGTATAGTTTTCAAGGAATCCAAGTTAAATTAACACTTTCGATAGTGTTAAACATTTTACTCATTAATAGTGTTAAAATGTGGTATTCCCTTACACTAGGAGTTTCCATTTCTAATTTGCATATTTCCCAGCATGCCTTCTAAAGTAAATGTGACAGATTGTTTGTACATCTCTTGTACCACATTGACAGTCACTAAGATTTTTATATTATATAAAATGTACAGCAAAATCACCAGTGTTAAATCAACTCTGAGAGTGTTAAAGTAACACTCTCAGTGTTCTATATAAACACTAAGAGTGTTACTTTAACAAACACGAGATGATATTCAGCAATGTATACGCCCATCCACCATCCCCGAACCCGCAGTAGTAAAATATACACTATTATCACTGTGCTTTTTTATGTTCATTTTTCAGGTAATTAGCTTTATACATTTAGTTCCTTCCAAATGTAATTGCCCTTTTCATATGTTCATATCTGACATAATTCATTTTTACCAAATAGTTACCTTCAAACATAATTCATGTTATTTTGACAAGCTCTGCATAATGTACATCTAAAACCCATAACATAGTATGCTAATATCCACTCTGTTAATTTGGCAATATCGCAAATCGAGATATGGGATTCTGTGTTGCTTGGCTCTAGAAGATCTGAACAGTCATTGGTTTAGATTGTGCCAACAAGTTTTATCTAGAATTATTTGTAACCGCTTTAATTCAGTTATTGGGAATATGAAAGAGGTAGAGAACCTCCACAAAAAATGATAGAACCTTGAAATTGCACATACTGTAGAACCTTCTAGTTATCATCTCTCGGAATGTATTTACTTCTCACAGAGTAGTCGTTGGAAGAAGGTCAAGGCGATCTGACCAGATGATTAATACGACGCAATTAAAGGGTTCCTTACACCTTAATTAACATTGATTGGCCTGTAGTCTAATCAATGGCTTCAGTAAGAGAGGAGAGTGAAGGCTGTCTCATTTGAAAACCTTGCCCTTTAACGAGATCTGGTCCAGAGCTCCAGCACCTATCCTGGCTTTATGGGGTCACGACCCTGGGCCGTCACTCACTCACCCAGGCTTACAGGGCGAGTGTCTTTGTCAGACACGCCTGGATGACTGTTTGCTCATACAAAGAGTTAATTCCAAAGGCTGTAAATGCCACTCAAATAAATAAGGGTCAGGGCAATAAAAGTAGGAAACAATTACTGGAGCCTGACTCATCACCAGGCAGGTTCTCTACCCTGTCTTGGTTTACTATCAAGCAATGGTGGGGAGGTGTTCCAATTTGACGTCAGGTGGAGTGGGAACAGACAAGGTCAATTGGTATAGATATTACGTTTGAATTTTTCAAACACATAAATACACACAGACAGACACACATGCACATACAGTACACACAAAGAACATTACATTAAATACATTCATTTGAACAAAAAATACATTCTGTAATTTCTTCTATTGATCAAAGTAATTGTGTACACATTTTATCTTGACTTATTCAATAAAAGAGCTGTGGTTGCAGAGGCAATAAAACATAGCCAATAGCATTCTCAATATTAGTCTCCACAAAATGGCATATTTTTTTGTGAATGTTTTTGACAAATTTAGATTTTGTTTCATATTCACAAACTTTAATGGTGGTATGTAATACTTGTTTTCTAACATGGATTAAGAGACAAAATCCTACTGTGTGATTCCAGACTTAATCTTACATGTATTTATTATGATGCAGCCTGATTGGCTGCTTTCCCCCATTCACAATAATTTAAAGTACATCTATTTACATTACTACGACTGGCCAGGATGGGAGCTCTGATCAAAGGTAGTGACTATGGAACAAAAAGGTTTCTCCGCTAGTAGGGATGCACTGATTCCGATAATGGAATCGGAAATGTGACCGATACTGGCAAAATATACAGAATTGGGTAACGACATATGAAGTCCAACACGATGATCCGATGCCATGTCCTAATAAGGTGCAGTAAACACAATAGTCTTTGTAATAATGGGTTGTTCAGAACGAAAACAAAGTTAACCATTATTGTAGGCTACATGTATCCTTACTGCATTAACAATACATTTAAATAGTGTCTAAGTATGTTTCCAGTAAAATTAGGCTACGTACAAAACTGCTATCATCCGTTTTAAACGGTGGCGCCAAAAATATTAAAACATCTAATGTTTAATTCCATGTATTTCCTCTGCTACAGTATTAGCCAACAAATAGTTTACCTGTTAAGGTTATTTTAAGGTGTAAAACTACCAACTGACAGCAAAAAAATAATAAAAAGTTAATTGAATTCATTGTTCTCGCTGTTCAACCAGTGTGGGAAATGCGGGTGCTTGTTGACATTGGTACGATCCTAGCCTAATCTACCAGCCACCGTGGCGAGTGAATTGTAAACTGTATAATACGTTGTATTATGCTTTATTACTTCAGGCATTTCATGTCTTGGATTTGACAAAAATGACACGTTTATTGAGGTGCATATTAGTCAGTGAGAAATCCAGGCTGAGGTGTCATAGACATATACAGTAGAGTACAGACGAAAAAAGCTAGTTAGCTCCCCAGAATTAAGAGCCCTTCTGCTGGGTCAACACCAGTAGACTAGATGAAGTGAATGTAGAGGATATCGAGCATAATACACATTTAGTTAAGAAAATGAGGATTATTACGGGAATATGATACTATCCGTGATCTGAGAAAGTTTAAAAAGTAACAAGTGAAGCACACGGACCGGAATGCCAAGTGCTCATTGGATGATTGGGCTGTCAGTAAAATGAGGACGGGGGTTTGTTGAGTCTGCGTTTATGATTGGATTCTGATAAGCGGCACTCTCGTTTAACCAGAGAAGCATACGCTTCATGTAACGGGAGTCTGTTTGACTTTAATGCAAACTCAATTGAATTAGAATCTGTTGTTAATCAACCATTTTTCATTGCCAGAATATGGTTTACTATTAATATTTGTTGTATTGTGTTTGGGTCCATTGCTGAGTTGTAGATTTGATGGGAGCTATTTTAGCCAGTGCTTATATTATTTCATTATTCATCTGACATTTTTTCTAAACAAATTATTCTAAAATAAACATTCAAATAACCAATATTACTATTACAAATAAACTGATTTAACCAATAGTGTGGCATAAGTTAAGTTCTAGAAAAGCTTTGCACCTCTCAAATGTGAAACTTTGTTGGATGATATGTTGGTAAGATGAGCGTTGTTTGACAACACTGTTTGTCGTAAAGCCTATACAGAATCCAGATGAACAGCTCCCAATGAAAGAAAATACAGATTTGAAATTTTGAAGTACAAAACAATGGTGGAATGCAGAAAGCAATGCACTGTGTCGTGTGTCGCTCTGATATTACATTGGCCAATTAAAAGGTTAATCAGGGGTTTTAGACAATTTGCTTGAAATTAAGAGATTCTTATGATTGACTCCAATAACATTAATGGGATCACGCATTGAGACTCATGGTATAGAGAAGGTAGTAAGAGGCCGTGAAGTGGTTACTGGTTAGGGAAAAAAACAAGACCAATAGAGATTCAGAAGCCACTAATTCAATAAAAACCCTTTGTGCAGTGGTATGGTTTGAACAAATCTATGTACTGTAGCTTTCAAATTACAACTGGGTCCTTCCAGATATTAATAAACAATACAAGTGAAATCATTTCCAAGCCACATTTTTAAAAAAAGTGTATATATATTATATTAGTATAGATTGTGTGGCCATAACCAAAAATGGAACAGTGTGGGCGTGTACAAGTCGTACAAATTATCAATTCAAGATCAGCAATTGGCCTGTTCTTCCCTATCTAGACTGCTGATTGGCCACCTCATTCTCCTCAGGAAAATTCCATCCATTCCATAGTTTAATTAATGTTTGAATGTCAACTAAATCTCAACTTTGCAGTGGTGAAATTTTGACTAGGTAGTACATTTTAAATCCAACGTGTGTTGTCTAATGGAATGGAATTTCAAAATATATTTGAGGTGAGGATCCAATTTACTATGGATTATGTGGTTACATATTATGCTGCTAACTTGCCAGATCTTTGATTATTGCTGCAGAAGTAGGATTTACTGTGTCAGGGACTTGGGCCAAAAAATAGCACCATAATACAGATGGATATTTAGCATTGGCGGAAGGCAGTCCAGCTGATTTCTAAATAAATGCATTCATGATTTGCTTCAGTAAAGAGTAGCTTGCCCTATTCTTCACCTCTTGGCTGACTTGGGATTTTATATAGACTATTTCTAGTTTTTCGACTGACTGTGCCACTTACATACATATCCTGACTAAGAACACTGGCAAAAAATGCATCATAACAATGTAGGGGAAAAAAAGTATATTGTTGACATTAACAGCCTGCTTCGGCAAAATGTCATTCTGCATCTCACCATAATGTAACAGCAACTCAGTGTTTGTTGAGATCGAGAGCCTTGGCTTGTAATTTTTCAATTTGGCCAAAAACGGCCCCTGCCGCAGCCTCCGGCCAGGCTGCACCACCCCGGCCCCATCCCCCCACGCTCTTCGCCGCCTGCTTCCTTGTCTGCTGTTTGTTAAAGAGGACAGATTAGAGCTCAGACAGCACAGCTGATGACGGTGGATGTTGCACAAAGTGCAGAGCCCCATGTAAGCACAAATTGTAATCACTATAATCGCTGCTTGATCCCACCACTGCCACCAAATCACAATGAATGTATCCAGTCACCCCCCCATCCTCACATAGACAACAGTGTGGAATCCGGCCAACATCGGGACTGTGCAGTTCACTGTTACAACACTGTTAAAACACTCTTTCAATACTGTTATAACACAAGTTATAAGGATAGTTCGTTCTTATATCCTCTTTTTGCGACCTGGGCCTGTATTCACAAAACATTTTATCTTACCACTAAGAGGACTCCTAAACAGCAGTAAAGGTTTTTAGCTAAGCGTTACCTCTTAAAACCTATTCACAGAGCTACTGGGACCAACGTTTAGTGAGGAATTCAGAGAACTCTTATGCTAATAGAAAGGGTGTGGTTGACCCCGTTGATATGGATGATGCAATGTCCAATGAATGAGTTTACTTACTATGCCCGCAGTGATTGGCTGATAGGAGATGGGTGTGTCACTGAATGAATCACAGCAACACTGTAGGATGTTTCGTGTTTGCATATTGAAATAAAGATGTTTGAATAAAAATGTAGCCGAAGTATCACTGATTAAACATGAAATGAAGAATTATATACTGAGTAGTCAAGTATAAACATGCCTTGTTACCACTCTGCAGGCTGGTGGTGGTAGTGTAATGGTTTGGGGGATGTTTTCTTGGCACACTTTATGCCCCTTAGTGCCAATTGGGAATCGTTTAAATGCCATGGCCTACCTGAGCATTGTTTCTGACCATGTCCATCCCTTTATGGCCACCATGTACCCATCCTCTGATGGCTACTTCCAGCAGGATAATGCACCATGTCACAAAGCTTGAATCATTTCAAATTGGTTTCTTGAACATGACAATGAGTTCACTGTACTAAAATGCCCCCCACAGTCACCAGATCTCAACCCAATAGAGCATCTTTGGGATGTGGTGGAACAGGAGCTTCGTGCCCTGGATGTGCATCCACAAATCTCCATCAACTGCAAGATGCTATCCTATCAATATGGGCCAACATTTCTAAAGAATGCTTTCAGCACTTTGTTGAATCAATGCCATGTAGAATTAAGGCAGTTCTGAAGGCGAAAGGGGGTCAAACACAGTATTAGTATGGTGTTCCTAATAATCCTTTAGGTGAGTGTATGTCCAGCAAATTGTCAGCCTTGTACATGTCTGGCAGCAATTAGCGGATATGCATAGGCGGTCTTCAATATTAGACTAGAACATCGATCTGATGCTACATTGGGTAAACAAACATTTTAATGAAACTGGAAGGGCTACTTTTACTTCTAGTGCAACTTGTGCTTGAGAGGAAGGACATAGTTAAGAAACAAATTTAAAGTTGGGTTAACGTCAAAACCAAAACCGCCACAAATAAACATAGCTTTCCCGATTCTGCCCAGGAGTACCAATGTCTGTGAGAAGCGATGGTATTTAGTAGTGACACGCCTATTATTTTTTATCTAAGAGTTTCTCCTAAATCAGAGAGTTATGAGCTACTTTTAGCTTAAATATGTTTTGTGAATAGAGGCGCTGGTGTTAAGGGGAAAAATAAAAAACTATGCTTAATTTCTATAAATTGCTAATTACAGATTCACAGGCAATGATTTCAGATAGTCTTGACGTGAATATTTAGCTGCATGGAAATGTTACATAAATTATGGAATATATTTCATGGAGCAATTTCAAAACCTGAAGAATAAGGTAGAATGACTCCACAGAAGTTCACCTGCTGGTACTGACTTCTTCCAAAGTCAAAACAAAAAAGTATATGCAAGCATTCGTTTCTTATGGAGAAAGATGGACTAATATAGCAGTCTCATCCGGCCAGGTCTGGACAAAGCTGGGGAGAATGGGGATGGTGTCTGAAGATGGGGGAGAGAGAGAGAGAGAGAGAGAGAGAGAGAGAGAGAGAGAGAGAGAGAGAGAG
>JACXGM010003459.1:5869-29603 GCA_016801145.1 Umbra pygmaea
CCATAGAGATGTGACAAACAGCCATAGAGATGTGACAAACACCCATAGAGATGTGACATTGGAATTGTTACTTGGGCACTCTTCCTTCTAGTCTAAGATCATTCCCAATTCCCCAGGGTATTGATGGGGACATCTGCCATGTGTAGGGTACCGTCTTTTGGATGGGACATTAAACCGGTGTTCTGACTCTCTGTGGTCATCGTTGCTGTTAATAAGAATATGTTCTTAAGTCAATCTGCCTGGTAAAATAAGTCAAACTAAATTGAACTAATATGGCACCCTTACATAGCAGGTCGTACCAATGGGGAGTCTGACAGAAATGCCAACATTTGTACCAGAGATTTGGAAGTTGATCATAAATGTTCTGCTACATTTGTCAGAATCATAGCGCTATGTTGGTGAGGTGAATGTGAGATTCTGGTAGTTTTCCTTCACGTTGTGCATATTGTTCATTCTTCAGGCTTTTAGGCCAGACCAGTGGTTCTGTTGTTCTAGTCTCTGTGGAGGTTTGAAGGTTCTCAGCCTGTTGTGTTTGAGGGCTGTAGATGGTTGAATGAAGCCGAGGGCAAGGTGGGCGGTGGCTGACTGGGTTTGTATGGTAGAGCCTTAGACTATTCTACAGTACTCTGGCGCCATCAATGGGCCACGGGAAGAACAGGCAGAAAGCGCCAAGAAATGTAAAAAAGGAAAATCAATAATACAAATGTTTTATGGATGTTTTTAAAAAGGTATACATTTATATAATTCATTTAAATGCAAAATATAATGTCCCTAAAGGGTTAAAGAGTCATACTTTTCAGAAGTTCATTAGCTCTCTGGGGGAAGTAGTTGATAAACAGCATTCAAAGCTATCACAGTCAATTTGCCTTCTTACAGGAGTAGCTACAATGTTAATAAGTATATTCCACTGTATTTGGCCTTGTATTGTTGAGTACCTGGGCTGATTTCTCTTTTCTTTCTAGTCCTTACTACTCCTAGTCTTGAAGCAGAATATTCACACCAGGGAATATGAATAAAGTTGCGAATAAAAAATATAAATATTTATCAAGAGACAAATATCTTTCTCCTGTGTAAAGTGTATTCTCCTAACTGCACAGATTGTGCTTCTGTTCTTTCCTGCTTCAGCCTGCCCCCTACAGCTGAGGTTGAGAAGGTGATATCCACCCTGTCCCCGGACGGCGTGCTGACCGTTGAGGCTCCCATCAACCGGCCGGCCATCAATGCTGCAGAGGTCACCATCCCAGTCACCAGTGTCGGCGACACGGCCAAGCTGGTGGACAAAGCCTCACGCACATAAACGCACAGTCACGTGAACACACGCGTTTGCAGTGTTGGGTTAAGCTACTTTTCAATAACATTCCAGTTACATTCCAGTTACATGTTGAGTTCACAAGTTTGGGAAGTCCCTAATTAAGACAAAATGATCAGGTAAATGGAGTTCATATCTTAAAAGTAACCTATAAAACAAATAGAAAGAGTAAGATATGAACTCAGTTTACCTGATCATTTTGTCTTAATTAGGGACTTCCCAAAACTTGTGAACTCAACAAGTAACTGGAATGTAGCTGTACAAGCTACTTTACCCAACACTGCGCGTTTGTCCTAGGCACAAATGACAAGCTGAGATACACTGAGAAAGAGTGAAGGGCGAGAGATAAACTCTCGCTCTCTCTATCTCTTTCTGTCATGACATCAGTGTGGCAATGTGCGTTAGCTGTGTCAACACATTGCATTGCATGTTCTCACACTGCAGTAATTACTATCAGCTTTAAAATAAAGAAAACACAAACATTTGCGCTCACTAAACAAACACACCCTCCTAATCCCTAATATGTGCTGACGGGGCACTGTAAGTGATCTGCAAACCGTGAGCGCAGCACAGCTCTTTTCTGTCTCTCTGCTTCACCTATTTCTCTGTCCCTCACTTTGCTTCCGAGACGATTTCACAGCCAAAAGCTTGGACACTGGCGTTAGCCTGATTCTAGATCATTTGTTGTCATTGACTGTAGAAGTGGCAAAGGTGGCTCAAACTGATTTGGGGCCAGGCTAGTTTGATGCAGTCCAGAAACCCAGGGCTACACTGCTACAGCAGAAGCAATGTAGAACTATAATGTGGTTGTAATCTGTGGTTCCACCATCCCTTCAGTGTTGCTGGACCATGGTCTAAAAGACTGGTCAGAAGTACTTTAGGGAGTCTGTATCTATGTCAATTGTTGAATAAAGAAACATCTGAATATTCTTATCTGTTATGTGTCTTCTGTCATAGATGAGATCACACAATTATTAACATGTTTTTTATAGCAATTATTCAGTTTTTTACTGTGAGAGCCATCTATATTAATATCGAACATTGTGAACTTGGTTGTTTGTGGACAATATGTATTTTTTTGGAGGGGGGTTATTTCACCTTTATTTAAACAGGTAACAGATATTTACCACAGATAAGAGGTGTATCCATGCACAATGTGTTGCTTCAATAAACCAAAATAGACAGAGAGAAAGGACAGATATCTAGACACCAAGACTGAAAACAAAATAAAAAACACTATGCATTAAAAAAACATCACAACACATCACAACCTGGGTGGGATGTAACAATCAGTGTTTGAGCCACACAATTTCACACACCTGATTCCATGGTTGCAGGTGCCGAACCATAGACCGTATATATCTGGACGTAGCATCCGGTTCGGCAAAGGGATGCAAATGCGGAAGTGCCTTAAACCTGCATTCTATCTGAATTCCAGCAGGGGGTGACACGTGTGGTTGCAAAATAGCTCGGTTTCTGTAGAAGTCTATGAGAATAAGACCCACTTCACTCTTGATTTATTATTGCTAGCTAGATTACTCCTCCCTCTAGTCTTCCGACGCTCTAGAGCGTCAAGCGCGATTTTATCGCAATTGTATCGTGTAACGTACATGCTAGCAAACCTTGGTACCATTGGCAAGAAGAAGATCACCCGAACTGTTGGCTCCTCCATGTAGGCTTATCAGAGCCGGAGCTATCATGCCTCGAAGTCGGTCATGTTTTTTTAACCTTTTTTGCTAAACACATTACAGACAGGAAGTAGGACGTGAAAATGACAAAATAGCAACTCTGCAATGATGTAGGACATCATCCTGCACAATACCAACATGGCACCAATATGGTTGGAAAGAGGGGGTTCCGCTGAGTAAATAATGCCAATGCAAATAATGAGGAGTGGTTCGTCCATGTGGATTAATGACAGCCGGAGATATCGCGTCTCAAAGTTGGGTACTTTTCACTGACTATATTTTGGTAAACTAAAAACATTACACTCAAACAAGGAAATGGTGTTACAAAACAAAACATTTATTTTCTGTAGGATACGCACGTAACTGTGTAGGGGGCAGGGTTATTTTCATGAAATAAAATTTCCTACTTTTCATGCATCGCTATAAAATGTGGCCCTTCATTTGGTTTCAAAAGCTCAATGTGGCCCTCAAGCAAAATAATTGCCCACCCCTGCTGTATACCCTTTCATGGAAACGGTATTCCCTGATGTCATTGGCCTCTTTCAGCAGGATAATGTGCCCTGCCTGCCACAAAGCAAAATGGTTCAGGAATGGTTTGAGGATTACAACAACAAGTTCAAGGTGTTGACTTGGCCTCCAAATTCCCCAGATCTCAATCCAATCGAGCATATGTGGAATGTGCTGGGCAAACAAGCCCGATCCATGGAGGCCCCAACTTGCAACTTACAGAACAGATCTGCTGCTAACATCGTGGTACCAGATACCACAGCACACCTTCAGAGTTCTAGCGGAGTCCATGCCTGGATGGGTCAGGGCTGTTTTGGTGGCAAAATGGGGACCTACATAATATTAGGCAAGTGGTCATAATGTAATGGCTGATCGGTGTATGTAGGCCTGCAATCTGGAGGCCACAAACTGTCAACCTGCGAACATGGACAATGCTCCCGATTGTCAGGTATGCAAGTTGACACTGATAACCCAGGCGGTTGATGCGTAATATGAGGGGCTGATATTTGAGCAGCTTGTCAGCAGACCTGTTCCATATTGCAGTTAAAGGAGCTCCGGACGGCTAGTCTCCCCTTTGCAAAGACAATGTTAGGCCTCTTTGGTTCAGTGAGGAAAGCATCGTCATTGACCTCTAGCGTCCTCTTACATAACAATGTATATGGGTGCGTGCTCGCTGGCTGTCACATCTCTATGTGGTCATTTATGTTTCAAAAGACAACTTACAACATGGGCTTACAGCCTCCATTACATTTGATTCACATACATTTACGATACAGAACTGGGTCTGTACATCCTGAGGAGATCAATTTGCCGTTGCCTTAGATACAGATGAAAATTTCTTCGCTGCTAGCAACATTTGGATGGAACAAAAGTCAGTACCATTTCTGTCAGAAGTGCATCTGCCTCATATCAAGCAGAAATGTCCTTCGTGTTCAGATCCATTTCAAAACAAATCGCTTTTGTCACATGTGAAGCAATAACAGGGGCTGAAGTACAATGTGATAAATAACTGTTTCCTTTCCCAGACAAAAAAATTAATCAAATAAAATAGAATGAAATTCTAAATAGCAACAACATAGAACAAACGCTTGGTATGGTGAGTACCAGAACTCAAAATTATAACTGGTTATATAACTAAAATTATAACTGGTTTAATTTCTTGTACATACAGTAGGTACAGGAGAAGCAGTGTATGATGTAGATAATAAACAGTAGAAACAGTCATTTATGTGTTCAGTGTAAAGTGTGTGCGTGTGTGCGGCATCGGTCTATGTGTGTGCATTCCATGTATGGACGAGTGTGTGTCTGTGCAGCAGTGAGAATGTGCGATTGTGTCTGAACGTAGTGTGTCAGTGTGAGGGGGGTGAGAGAGTGTGTGTATACTCTACAAAAATTCAGTTATGAAGGGGTAGTGAAACAAGGCTCCCAAATGTTTGTTTGTCAATGATTATTATCCACATACCTTCCACCTGAGGGGCGTTGCTTTGCAAGGTCTAGATGTTTACAGACTTGAGATATTGGAATCACATGTAATGTCTGCCCTGCCTTGTAGTGAAGAGAATGTTCCATGCTTTGGGTTGGCTGTTTTCAGTGATTATTGAGTGTCTTTTTCTCACACAGCCTGATGTTGAGGTCTTGGGTGGTCAGGGCTCAGTGCAGGTGATCTACGTGGCTATTCGCCCCACACTCGGACGTGTGTGAGAGGAAGAAAGTTATTTTGTTTCCTCTAACCTACCCTCGCCTCCAGTTGCAGGAGATGTGTGATGCTGCACGGATGTCTTGTTAGCCATAGGAACGACGCAGGAGGTGCCTTGTTGTTGTTTGGTACCAGCCTTCATTCTTTTCTCATTGAGAAACTAGGCAGTTCACCATACTAACACAAACTAGTCATGCACTGGTCCCTAATCACAAGCTGCAGGGGGTTGCTATTTATAAAGACTCAGGACTGCTGTCCATGCTTCCAGAACATTCTCTGGGAAGGAAACTGATGAGCTTCGGAGCATTTTTTGGTTTCTATTGAAGTTCAGGAATTGCAGGTGTTGGACAGAGAGAAATCTGATTTGGGTAAAATGGCATTATCTTTATCACACACTGTTATCGGTTTACCAGAACACTGATAACTGTTCCAAACATGTATTAAAGTATCTACTGGGAGAGATTTGGGGAAGCTATATTTTCACTGATTTGGAAAGACACTGTAGCAGCTTAACATTTTAGCTTTTTCCTGATACATGACTCATAATTTCCGGTCCAGTCTAATGCCAGCTTTAATTATTCATTTTATCTACCCTCATCCAGATGCAGCCAGCCAACTCATCTTTACCGCCATCTCTCTGTCCTGTGTGTGTGTGGTGAAATTAGTAATCATCCTTTTTATTGGTTGCTCCCCCAGCACCACCCTCCACCAAACCTCCAAGACTGAAAGGTCAAGATGACCCACACTCTGAAGGTGACAGCCCCCTTAACGTAGCCTGGAGACATTTTACATGTTTACATTTTATTTATTTAGCAGACACTCTTTTCCAGAACGACTTAGAGTAAATACATGGACATTCTCCCTGGAGCAATTTAGGATTAAGTGCCTTGCCCAAGGACACGACGACATTTGGCACAGTTGGGAATCGAAATGACAACCTTCCGACTACAAGTCTGAATCTTTAACCACTGAGCAATTTGACACCTCTCAGATGCAGGGTTGCCAACTTTGGGAGTTTGGTTGGCGTGAGACTCGGTAAAATTTCAGTGCGCGCGCATGCGCGTGCTTGCGCGTGGAGAACACTTTTGTTAACCCTAATTTTAGAAATGCCAGTCCTTGTTTACTTAGTATAAACCGTGATTTATGCAAAAAACAGCTAATAGAATGAAAACGCTTATTTTTTTAAATTCTGAAAGCGTCAGAGTCACGATTCATGAGAGTTGGCAACCCTGTCAGTGTGCTCCGACTCCCAACCATGTTCCGAATCTAACACTCTGAACTTTTCACACGCAACTGACGTACAGGTGCAAGGTTTTCAGCGAATCAACGATCAGAGAATCATGCAGTGAGAACGTTTTAGGCACATGTTACAGCTGTGGCCTAGTAATCAACAGAATATTAACGTATTGAAAGGGGAGAAAATTTGATTTTGGCGTGACATTTCTTGCGTGTGCGTGAGAGCGTGAGATTGATGCTGAAAGCGTGAGTGTCACGCCAGATGCGTGAGAGTTGGCAACCCTGCAGATGTTTATAGTTGCAGCGTGAAAAAGAGACTGGAATTTTTCTCCCTGCTATCCTCACTGCTGTCAGAGACAATACCTCAGCAGCTACACCGGAGAACCGGTGTGAAAAATGACTCAGTTAAACTGTTCTTTATTTACGAGCGCATTGGTCTTCAATCGCCCAAGTGACTTTACCTGTGAAAGACAGCCCTCAAGAAATTGTAAGAAAAAACGGTTGTCCTCAGTCACTCACACAAGCTTTTGAATTGTTGAACACACCAAGCTTGGAGGTGTTGAGGATAAGATGTGTCCTACTAAGTTCATCCAATTAAGTTCCTCTGTAATGCTGGTGGCTGAGCCAGGACATTTTGACCAAAAGCTACTAACAAATCGATCGACTGTCCAAGTATTTTTGGTGTTTTGGTATGCTATTTATATATATATCACAGTCCCCATCCTACAGTACATTGCTTGTGTTGGTAAGTCACTTTGCATAAACATTACTATCAACCTCCGGATTTAACTTACAGAGACATCTTTCCAATGTTGCCTGACACCTCAAACTGACATTCTCTGCTGCACTATCGTTCGCTAAAACAACCATCGGTGGGTGTAAAGTTTGTCAAGGAGTGTAGGTACTGTAGCCAGGCAACCTACATATCTGAGCAGTAGCTACTGTACAACTCTGAATGGATGAAGGCATGCGCTTCCAGCTAGCGTTATGTCATGAATGAACATCAACCGAGAAAGTCTTTGAAGGAGGGGCATAAGCATCAGCAGTTAATTACGTAATTTTCATCTGCAGCTCATTCAGATTATTGTATGTTTACGGTAAATTAAACTGTCCTGATATTCTCTGTGCATTCGCAAATTTCTTTAGAAGCGCTTTGGCCCGTAGGTAATTTGTTTCAACCGTATATTTCTGATTGAAAGGATAAACAATTCTGCTTATTCAACAGCCAGATTTAAAGAGCGAACGCACTTTGTGCGCCAAAACCCAAATGCATGTTTCCACACGAGCATTTGCGTCCAGTAAGATGGGACCGGTTTGTGTTTGTGCCTGGTACAGCAGGAGATAGCGGGATGCATATTCTAGCCCTAGCAACAGCCACTGGATTGGTGAGTGTGATGCTCAATCCCAGCCACCATTGGCTAAAGCCTTAGCAGGAGAACACAGTATGATAATTCATCTTCTGAATGTACTTCTTCGAAAATGTATGGCTCTTTGTATTTCAGAGTCAAGTAATTATTTATGTGTATTTTCTTTCCAGAAATTTTAAATTATATGAATGGCATTATATGAGATGAATGTCATCACTGTAAAAAAATATTCTGGTTGTTGTAAAATTGAACCAAAGTAAAAAAGTAAATATTAAAAAATTGTATGTACTATGCCCTTTCAATTATTTCTTTACTGACATTTTACTAAAATGAACACAAGTAACATCTATCTGCCTTATTATAATTTTGTTTCGTTGTTTTTCAAATGCATTTTTTTACAGTGTAGGCTACCTTCTGTATTAAAAATGAATGTGTTTTGGTCATAACCTACTGCTGATCTAGCTGGATGCTTGTTCCTGGCATGTTACTGGCAGCACTGCTCTACTGGGATGCTCTACTGGGATGCTCTACCTGGATGCCAGACTGTAGAGTGTACAGGGATGCTCCAATGCTTCATCGTGGGCTTTATACCTCTTCTGTCTGTCTTCGATTGACCATAAATTAACCATTCCTGTTACCAAAATCAATAACTTCTGCAATGGGAAATGAACGCAATCTTATACAGGCTCGACTGGCTCAAATCAGATAGGGTCAAGCATGTCTGGCACCCGTTACCCTGAGGGGACCTTCGTCCCTGATGCAGCATGCATCTTCTGTTAACTTTCTGTCCTCCACAGATTATCTAAGACCTAATTTCCCTTGAGTTGCAACTCCATCCTGAACAACGGCTTTCACCGCATGTGGCGATTGAACCATTCTGGCAACAACGTGATATGAATCCCGTCTCATCTACTGTAAATTGTGTGGGTGCAGTCCTGCGCTCGTTTCTGTGTGTGTGCTAAGCGATCTGTGTGGGTGAGTGTGGGTACACATGCCTGCATATCCGTTCATGCAGGGAAATAAATTGTATTCAGATGTACATTTTCTGAGAACCAACTGTTTATTGATACATACCAGTGTAGCATGTATTGAATAAGAATACATTTGGGATTTAGTCATCAGGTTATTTGAACCTTCAAACAGGTAGGAGTCATATCAATAGTCATATTTTGGAATACATGTTCAAAAATGTCCACCTGTTTGCAGATCGTATGATGAACCTAACTCACCCATTATGTTGTTTAACCTGACAACATGTAGTTGGTGTTTCCATTGACATTGATATTTCTGCCTTTATGACTTTTTTGTGATGTCCCCATGAACAGTGTGTTGTTGCATTATGCAAATTTATTTGTGAGGTAAAGATAGGAAACCGATTAAAGAAAACAATATATGATACAACACAGTCATAGTATAGGGTAGTCAAGCATTAATCATTGTTCATCTCTGTGTTTGGAAGCCATGTGAGTATGTTAGATGAAGAAGAAATGTTGTGGGTTTTAGACTTGACGGAACAATATGACACAATTGTCAAGTCATTTCAGGTTTAATAATCCAGTAAATTTTAGCATCTCAATGGTTTGCTGTGTGTTAAGATGGTTATTATTGTAAAAAATGTAATATGCATAGTGTACCAACATGCTACTCTATCCAATATTCTCAATCTCTAGCTACAGTATAATCTAAACCTGGTCCTGGAGAGCTACCACCCTGTAGGTTTTCACTCCAACTGCACATAATGTAGCCTCATTCAGTTGATCAACCTAATTAGTTGACTCAGGAATGCTAGATTAGGTTAGGAGTTAAAATGTACAGAATGGTACATGTAGCTCTCCAGTACCAGGGTTGATGACCCCTGATCTAAACTATCAGTCAACTATATATTTAATCTTTCCATCTACCTAAATATTTGTCTAATCTATATATGTCATCTGTCTATCATCTATATCTAACTAATATAACTACATCTTTCTATAATCTCTATCTAATCTATATCTATGTAGGTATAAATTTTATACCTATAAATATCAGATATTTATAAATCTATTTTTTAATCATTTATCATCTATCATGACCCACCATTTATTGTATCATCTATAATATACCACACTATATCATCTACCTCTGTCTAACTACATTACCTACCTACATAAATAGGTATATACATTCTATATATTTCTATTTCTATCTAAATGCCTAGCTACATTACATACAGTACATTATCTACCTATAGTAAATATGCACTGATAAATACATACAACCAAGCTTTTCAAAATATATATTTTACAGACAGTATATACAACCAGCATGATAAATCACTCATATTATTGATGAAATGTACAACTATATTTATGTATCTGTCTAAATATATCTACTAATCTACATGTGTGGTGAACAATAGGTGTAACTGTATTACATCTGCCTCTCTCTACCAGAACATTCTCCCTTAAAACATGAACATCCAGTTTTGAATCCTGACAAAGACAACAAATACCTGAAACTATAATAAACTATATTTATCTATAATACACTGTAATTATCTATAATGTCATTGATAGGAATGCAACAACAGCAGCACCAGACTGGGTTTAAAAGAGCTTTGTAATATTTAATTTCATTTTTATTATAATTTCTGTAATTATTTTGTCTTGTGCAACCACTACATGACTCACATTTAAGATACCAGGAGACAGTTCAAGGTAAAAAAAAAAAGGTTTCAGAAACAATAAAATATGGTCCATGAGTGAAACAAAAACAAATCACTGTTCAAGCTGGACTGCAATCTCACTGCATAATGCAACATCACTAACAGAAGGGGAAGTCAAAGAAATACATGAACCGTTTAACAGTGTGATCACTATATAAGCCACAACAGACAAGTGACCAAGATGGAGTGAAAACTAGAAGTATCCTCTCTTCTCCCACTGGCCCTCCCCTATGTTTAGCAAAAAACAAAAATACTACCGTAATACAAGAATTACATGTCACTTTAGAAATGTCCATTACAGGTCAATTTATTGTTAACAATCACTGTTTTGGTATAGCGTACTTTCAGCAAATTGAGTAATGATAAAACAGGTTAAAATAAAAAGTCAACAATCCAACGTAATGGATAAATAGAAAATAAATGAGAAGGAAATCTAGTTTGATGTATATGAATACCTAACGTCTATAGTATAAGTTAATAATAATGAAGTCAAGCTATTGTATAACTACATCACCAGCATGCACAATATTGTATCAGAGAGAATATTGGAGCAGTTATCATCTTACACTGAAGAAACAGTATATGCAAGTGCATTATTTGACAATTAAAAAAGTTAACACAAAAAAGAATATCCACAAACCTCAAAGATGCTTTTAAATTTCTCCTCCACTTTATGTAGCCAATGTTCTTTCCAAAAACCCATCCTGTCCTTTTATCCAGAGTGTGTGGTTCCAGTCCATTCTCCGGCATTCTGGGGTTTGAAGTGATTGCTCTAAACATAAATATAATGCAATTTCGGGTGCAAGATTCTGTTGTTTAACAAATTACAATTTAAATCTGATCTTCCTTCCAGATATTTTGTTTTTTTTGTATTTAGCATATTTGAATGAAACCTACAATAGCAAAAAGGGGTGATTATTAAAAATAGCAGTAAACCACGTGCTTGAAGAAGTTTACGTGCAGTATGTGTAGCATCACCTTATTAGTGGACTGTACTGGCTACTTTAGTTGGTTTGGGTACAAACACATTCCTGGCATCATAGAAACAAATCATAAGTGGTGTATATTCAATAATCACATAGAACCCCTGACTTCACACAACCACTACCACAGGGTGACGCACACCTAGATTCCCACGTTGGTGAGTCTACAGGCTAGCTAAAGGTATCCTACCTATCTTTCCCTCTCAGAAACCTATTTGCAAGTCTTTCTTTTTGCGAGGCGATGACGTTCAAGTTTTTTATGTTGTATATATTAATTTTCTTTTTGCACAAGCTTCGATCGCCCCTCACTATTTTGAATGCCCCTCCTCTCGCCAGATAACTAAAATAAGCAGCTCCACTTCATTTAGCGCCATAAGAACGGTCTCTACGCCAGTGCGAGGTTATCACTAATAACCCGACAGCCACACTCCACTGACTGACTGACTGACATACAGGCCTAGTTCCTCTCAAGTGGTATTTTGGCAAATGTAGCTGAGGCAATCAAGAAGGACGGGGTTCGTCTATTGTTTTCCCTCCAACTATACTAAAATCTTGTATCACCTCCCCTCCTTATCCTCTTCTGAATTCAAATTTTTCATCACTTTTTAAATTCGTGGAAAAATAAAGAACTGCAGCTGCGGAAGTATTGTCATCGGCAAAAGTGGTTGCCAAAGTTCCACCAGCCAACATTTTAAAATTTCTAACAACTTTTTTATTTTATTTTTTTTGTTGTCATTTGTGAGCGCGCGGGCGTGTTGTGTGTATTGAACCAGAACGTGGGGGGTTCTCGTACGACTCTAGTTGTTGGTCTCTCCGCCCTCGTCGTCCTGCTGATCACTGGTCCAGAGTGTGAGGTTGTCTCGGAGCAGCTGCATGATCAGGGTTGAGTCTTTGTACGAGTCCTCGTTCAGGGTGTCCAGCTCGGCGATGGCGTCATCGAAGGCGGTTTTGGCCAGGTGGCAGGCCTGCTCCGGTGCATTCTGGATCTCGTAGTAAAACACAGAGTAGTTGAGAGCCAGGCCCAGGCGAATGGGGTGTGTGGGCTGCATGTGCTCCTTGCTGATCTCGTGGGCCTCGCTGTAGGACTTCTCAGAGGACTCAACAACGCCCGCCCGCTTCTCACCCGTGGCCACCTCTGCCAGGTAGCGGTAGTAGTCGCCCTTCATCTTCAGGTAGAACACCTTGCTCTCGTGCTGCGTTTCATTGCAGTTCTTGATCAGGAAGTTGTCCAGGAGGTTGAGCACATCCTGGCACACGGTCTCCAACTCCTTCTCGATTTTCTCGCGGTACGCCCGCACCATCTCTATTTTTTTCTCGTTGCCGTCTGCCGATGTCTTCTGCTCGATGCTGGAGATGACGCGCCAGGATGAGCGCCGCGCCCCCACCACGTTCTTATATGCTACGGAGAGCAGGTTTCTCTCCTCATTGGAAAGGGCCTCGTTCAACTCAGTCACCTAGGAAACAGAGAATGAGAGGAGCAGGAAGTGTTAAAAGTTGTTGTTTACCATAAATCTATTTTATTCTTCTAAGTTAGCAGATAGAATTTCAGTTTTGCCAGCATACATTAATGCCATGTTAAGTTTTTGTCTTATAGTTGCCAAGCAACAATATGGATATGAAGTATTTAGAGATGCAGGTTGTATGCAGATCTTACTATGTGTTTACTCAAACAAAGCTATAAGATTCAAATCGTACAATGTGTTGGTCACATTAAGCGTTGTAATTGGTTGAAACGCGTTCCAAGCAGTATTAAAAAAACTGTTTATCAGTTACTCCTATGACGCATCCACTGTCTGATCAGCCTAACCATGTAAATTAATAACTTTTATCACCTCTGTAAAAACCATCTAGGAATTATTTCCCTTTGGTTGTAATCTAGCAATCGATTTGCAACAACGAAAGTTGGTGTCTGCCTATCCGATGTTATATTAATTGTGCCTATCCGATGTTATATTAATTGTGCCTATCCGATGTTATATTAATTGTGCCTATCTGATGTTATATTAATTGTGCCTATCCGATGTTATATTAATTGTGCCTATCCGATGTTATATTAATTGTGCCTATCCGATGTTATATTAATTGTGCCTATCCGATGTTATATTAATCGTGCCTATCCGATGTTACATTAATTGTGCCTATCCGATGTTATATTAATTGTGCCTATCCGATGTTATATTAATTGTAGCAATTTTGAATAGCGATCTCCATGGTCAGAACCATTGTAGAAATCCATATGTACACACAAGGGCGTTCTAAACAACATTTTATCAGGGTTGTGCTGATCTACTGTACTCAGCTATCACCGTGTGCCTATGATTGCAGCACAGCTGTGATAAAAACGCAGTTTTCCACACCCTAGTGTGTATAATTGCTTTAATAACACACTTTATCCGGTGTTCGGGGCTCAAGTTCAATTTAAATCAGTAAACTGAAATCCACACGTTTGCCTTCAAATCACAACTCATTTCAGTTAACTGAGGGCTTTCAACCTGAACTCACCCAGACCCGTGTACTATAGATTCAACCAGGAGGTAAATTAAAACATTCAGCCATGGTGATTCACAGTGATGGAATCCAGAGCTGTTCTAACTCACATAACCCCCTGCTGTCACAGCTCAGGACTGCTGCTAGACCACGCCTGTCTGTAGTAGGATGACATCATCCCCTGACGGCCCTGTCTGCTCATTGGCTAAAGGCGTATTTAGTTTAGTTTCCACAGCCCTGTGTCTGTAGAGGGTTTAATCCTGTATGCCATCGCCGTGAAGAGACCATGAACCATTCATCACAGCTTTTTCTCCATGCTAAACCCTTTGAACATAAAGCCTGGCTGCTACTCTCTGGCCACATCCCAAACGCCAGCCTACAACTTTCATAGTGCATCTGGACAAGAGTACCGCAATATACCATAGTAGGGGATAGTCTGATTTAGGTATTTATCTCTCCAGTTGCATCCATTTAAACAGAGTCTGTGGCACTGCTTATGTCCGTATAAAACACACAGATAACATGACAGCTCAAATGATTTACCAAATAAAAATCACTTTCTATTCTACACCTTTTGAACTACAGAGATGTTGGTGATTTTCTAATACACAGAAATCAGAAAAGCACAGAATTAAACAAGTGGATTGTTTGCTTGCTTAGTTTAAGCTGTTTTGCTTTGCTTTTGGTCTTCTGGCCAAGCGGATAAATCAATAAAAGTCAGCTTGATGTTTGGTGGAGTCTGCAGGGAGTTGGATAATGGTGTACTGCCTAACGTATAAGTCTGCTAACATAAAGGTATCTATACATTGTAATTATATAGTGCTGGATGAAAAATAGTAATGCAGTACCTAAACAGAAGCTGAATAACACTCCCAGAGAAGAGATTTGTCGGTATTATGTTTCAGATTAGAGTCAATTGTGACAGTCAACAACAGTGTACTTTGAAGTATTCCTCAGCCAGAGGGTTCTGTATTTTAAGTACCCGTGTCCCTATCTTTTCCAGTTCACCCTCCCTCACTCCACACTTGATCCATTTATCTTGTATGGAGTTTCTCCTTCTGAATCACCCAAAATAAGTTTTATTCTACTTCAACACATTCAGTAGATATCATTAGTAGAACACCCAGTAGATCACTGATTTGATAATTTAGTAGAACCAATAAAACAATCAATAGATCATACCCTTTCTTTACTCAATAGATCATTTGGCAGAATACAAAATAGAACACACAGTAGAATGCTCAGTAGATCAATCAGTAAATCACTAAATAGAACACTTAGTAGAACACTTAGTAGAACAGTTAGATCACTCATTATAATACTAAATAGATCACTTAGTAGATCACTCAGTAGAACACAATAAATCACATAGTAGAATACAAAATAGATCACTCTACAGTAAATCACTGTTCCCCAATCAGACAATCGAGTCATGCATGACTTACAGTCCAATCAGACATAACAATCTCAAACGTAGGCCTCTACTCAAGAAAATTAATAAATTAGTTTCACTGCTTTTGTTTTACCACTAAAGCTTCTCATAATATCTAAGTGGGACCAATTCTATAAACATGTTGAAGCCTTGGACCTGCTACCCAAGACCCCAAAAACCTCTCAACCTCTTCTACACTGAAAAAAATGGAAAGTTGCATTGTCAGATTTACTTATTTGTGAGGAGAAACACAATATATTTGTGCAAATCACACATAATATTTTTAAGTAAATCTGACAATGCAACTTTCCATTTTTTCCAGTGTGTTTTTTTACCAGGTACAAACAATTGTTTTCCAACAGCCTTGCTCAGTGAAAGAACGATTCTGTTCCACCTTCGCTCTGGGATTTCCTAGCGACTCTTCAGTCAGACGCTCCGTCTACTACGCTTCCCTGTGACCTTACGATGCAGCCCTGGATGTGCTGAATACCGGTACATTGTTTCCAAATCACTTAAGTAAATATATTTGTACTGCTGACATGACTCATGAGGACAAGTATACATTTCCATAAAGGCAAACGGGTTAATAAGTAATATTATGTGATTTCATGAT
The DNA here is from genome assembly GCA_016801145.1 of Umbra pygmaea. Classification (NCBI taxonomy): domain Eukaryota; kingdom Metazoa; phylum Chordata; class Actinopteri; order Esociformes; family Umbridae; genus Umbra; species Umbra pygmaea. Next base: position 21,895 of record JACXGM010003459.1, read on the forward strand.
TAAAATAACACATATTTAATAACATGGGTTTCACGCCTCCATAACATCAATACATAGATGTATTCATTTCAGAGTCTCTTTATGTCAAAACAAAACCCTTCACCACCCCCCCCACATTTCCCCACCCCCCTTCTATCCAGCCAATCACAATCTTCCCCTCTGTTGAGTGGCTATTGGCTATTTAGGGGCAAAGAGATGCAATAATACAATTACATATAACCACAATATTATAGCATAACACACAGCCTAATAGCTGGACAAAATAGTGGACCAAGGATGGATGAAGTAGTTAAAATGATGTGTCTCCAATCACATACTATCTATAATATATAGTATGTCATATTAGGATCAGTGTGTCCCAAACCATAAGTATGCCAAAATAGTATGCCAAAAGTCCCCAGATGCTCTGTAACAACACAGCTAAATAAATCTCAAAGATTTTACTTTCACCAAAACAATACGGTTTAACATGCTCAAAAGAACCTGAGCCTGGCAGTGATGTAGGCCTTGTGGTTGAGGAAGTACGCTTTCCTTGGCGGAAATATGGAGCTCACGAATGCTGTTTTCCCAGTGTCAGGCTAATCCATCTAAAGTGGAACTCTGTGGACCAGTGGAAGCTTGTGGAATTCCACCTATGGGCGAATTTATCCCAGTGAATTACCTGTTCAACCTGTTTGCATGGATAAAACACCCTCTCTACTTGAAATGTGATTAAAGATTAAATTCAATCAGCACACAACAAAATCTCTACCTGACACACACTAGAACTGCTCTAGTTCAAGGTCAACAACTGACAGTGTAAGATAGAATGCTTTATCTTTAGTGTCCCAAGTCATAAAATAGAGTAAATGTAACTGCAGCACTAAAGATGACCTCTGCACGGTTGATGGTGATGTTATTGTTGTGAATAAGGAAGGCAGAGACCACGTAGGAACATAACAAGCACTTCAGATTCATTTTCAACAGACATTCAAAACAATATTATATTTTTTTGATAATTTTTCCCTCATTTTCCTCCCTTCCCAATTTCATCTAATCTTGCCTTGTTGGCAGCTCTGCAACTCCTTGTAGAGATGTGTGGGATGGTGAGAAGTGCACACATGTTTCATCCAATGTGTTTTTTTCACACTGATCACCCAACACGGGAAGCCTTTAGTCAGATCATGCACGGGATGATTACCTTCACCACCTATACTTCCGCAATTTAATATACAGGTGCCCGATCTGGACATAAGGAGTCACTGGAGAGCGAATCGATAGGATAGATAATCTGATTTATCTAACCCAAATCCAGGGCAGCGCTATACCAATTTGCGCTGCCTCGTGCAGGAGGTCCGGGGAAAGTCAGAGAACCCATAGTTAGAATCGAACCACTGACTATCATGACGTAGACTGTCCTGCAATGCAGCGACTTATTCCACTACGCCACATGGACTCCCCCAGACATTCAAAACATTTGTGTGCTCATTTACAGTGCCTTGCAAAAGTATTTGGCCCCCTTGAACATTTCGACCTTTTGCCACATTTCAGGCTTTAAACATAAAGATATAAAACTGTAATTTTTTGTGAAGAAGCAACAACAAGTGGGACACAATCATGAAGTGGAACAAAATTTATTGGATATTTCAAACTTTTTTATCAAATAAAAAAGTGACAAGTTGGGCGAGCAAAATTATTTAGCCCCTTTATTTCAGTGCAGCAAACTCTCTCCAGAAGGTCAGTGAGGATCTCTGAATGATCCAATGTTGACCTAAATGACTAATCAAGATAAATAGAATCCACCTGTGTGTAATCAAATCTCTGTATAAATGCACCTGCTCTGTGATAGTCTCAGAGGTCCGTTGAAAGCACAGAGAGCATCATGAAGAACAAGGAACACACCAGGGAGGTCCAAGATACTGTTGTGAAGAAGTTTAAAGCCGGATTTGGATACAGAAAGACTTCCCAAGCTTTAAACATCCCAAGGAGTACTGTGCAAGCGATAATATTGAAATGGAAGGAGTATCAGACCACTGCAAATCTACCAAGACCTGGCCGTCCCTCTAAACTTTCAGCTCATACAAGGAGAAGACTGATCAGAGATGCAACCAAGAGGCCCATGATCACTCTGGATGAACTGCAGAGATCTACAGCTGAGGTGGGCGAGTCTGTCCATAGGACAACAATCAGTCGTATACTGCACAAATCTGGCCTTTATGGAAGAGTGGCAAGAAGAAAGCCATTTCTGAAAGATATCCATAAAAACTGTTGTTTAAAGTTTGCCACAAGCCACCTGGGAGACACAACAAACATGTGGAAGAAGGTGCTCTTGTCAGATGAAACCGAAATCTAACTTTTTGCAACAATGCAAAACATTACGTTTGGCGTAAAAGCAACACAGCTCATCACCCTGAACACACCATCCCCACTGTCAAACATGGTGGTGGCAGCATCATGGTTTGGGCCTGCTTTTCTTCAGCACAGACAGGGAAGTTGGCTAAAATTAATGGGAAGATGGATGGAGCCAAATACAGGACCATTCTGGAAGAATGGAGTCTGCAAAAGAAGAGATTTGTCTTCCAACAAGACAATGATCCAAAACATAAAGCAAATTCTACAATGGAATGGTTCACAAATAAACATATCCAGGTGTTAGAATGGCCAAGTCAAAGTCCAGACCTGAATCAAATCGAGAATCTGTGGAAAGACCTGAAAACCGCTGTTCACAAATGGTCTCCATCCAACCTCACTGAGCTTGAGCTGTTTTGCAAGGAGGAATGGGCAAGAATTTCAGTCTCTCGATGTGCAAAACTGATAGAGACATACCCCAAGCGATTTACAGCTGTAATCGCAGCAAAAGGTGGCGCTACAAAGTAATTATAATTTTGCACGCCCAATTTTTCAGTTTTTATTTGTTAAAATGCCTTATTGTATTATTTATCGTACATTCACTGTTTTATTCTCTGTTTATACTATTTTTTGTGCACTCCTTGTCTTGTAATTTTTATGTGTAACTTCTTGTTGTCTGTACCTCGACGCTTTTATCTTGGCCAGGTCGCCGTCTCAAATGAGAAAATGTTCTCAACGTGCCCACCGGGTTAAATAAAGGTTAAATAAAAAATAAAAAAAATAAAAAAAGTTTGAAATATCTAATAAATTTCGATCCACTTCATGATTGTGTCCTACATGTTGTTGATTCTTCACAAATATTACAGTTTCATATCTTTATGTTTGAAGCCTGAAATGTGGCAAAAGGTTGAAAAGTTCAAGGTGGGCGAATACTTTCGCAAGGCAGTGTACCATCTCACAGCCCACAGACACGAGCCATTATGTAGCTGGCAGAATACTGTGCACAAACATTTCAAACCCCACCAGTTATCCTACACTATGAACGAAAGGCCCATTCAGGCAGGAAATGCACAACAGAGGGGTCAAACAAACAAGCCCAGCTCGGACCCCGGGCTGGCCCTGTAGGAACATGGCCCCCTTTGTTTCAGCAGCCAGGGGTCGGACAGAAGTGAGTGACGGAAGCTGTGGGGCTGGGGTCACAATAGAGCCCTCTGTCCTCCTGCAAAGCTCCATGGTCAGCCGGTGACTCATCCCAACACTGGCGGCTGTCTGTCAACTTCCAAATAACTATGTGTGTTACAATGATAACAAAAGCTACAGAAAACCAAGCGGTCGAGTCCTCCTGTATGATGCGTAGCTGATGGTGGTTCGCTCGCATCACATGACAGGCCCCACTGATGTCCCCCCGCCTGGGACGCATCCAGTGGAAATCTTTATGAGGTGTCCCTGAAGGGGGCGTAGCTAGTGGAGAAATTCAGAGAGGTGAGTAAAAGGCAAGAGGAGGCAGGAGGAGATATGCCCAGCTTTGGTCCACCTTTGCTCCGCCACACAAGACCAAGTCCTGGCGTTACGCTACACACTTAGAAAAACATCCCAAAAGTTTATTCAGCTATGCACATAGGGGAAAACTTTAATGGTTCCCTTTCTTTGATTACATATAGAACCCTACATTCTACATGGAAACCAAAAGGTTTCTGTTTGGAACCAACAATGGTTCTTCTAAGAACCATACAGTATAAAGTTTTTCTCCTACAAGGACATCTGAAGAACCCTTTTGGAACACTTTTATCTTGGTATACAATGCATTTTCATGACAAGACGTGGGTTACCGTACGTAATGGAAATTTCGCCGCATTACGTAGGCAGACTTACGATATGGCCAATCAAAATGTGAGTTATTTTACATATTGAATCTCCTTTCTACCGGAACACTTCCAAGAATAGACCAATCATTTACAATTTAAAGTACTTGGTGAACGTTTAGTTCAGGAATAATATGCTAGGTTAGTGAGGTTAAGGTTAGGGTAAGGTGAGGTTAAGATTAGGGTAATGTTAAGGTAAACTGACTTTTTTAACGTTTCGTAAACTTACAAGGCATATATCTTCCTGCTTCCGGAAACGTCACATGTGGACATATGTTTTTTTTGTACGTTTTTGTACGTATCGCCATGAGAACAGCCTGTGGTATACCGTAGGGCTGACAGGCCACTAAGACTCATGCCCCACCTGACTCAATTAGTTACACCACCTAGCTTCTCTATCCTTGTCTCCCTGACTGATTGTCTGTCTCCCTGACTGATTGTCTGTCTCCCTGTCTGTCTGTCTGTCTCCCTGTCTGTCTGTCTGCCTCCCTGTCTGTCTGTCTGCCTCCCTGTCTGTCTGTCTGCCTCCCTGTCTGTCTGTCTGTCTCTCTGTCTGTCTCCCTGTCTGACTGTCTCCCTGTCTGACTGTCTCCCTGTCTGACTGTCTCCCTGTCTGACTGTCTCCCTGTCTGACTGTCTGTCTCCTTGTCACCATCTGATCATCTGTCTGTCTCCCTGTCTGATTGTCTGTCTGTCTCCCTTTCTGACTGTCTGTCTGTACTTATCTCTCTCTCCTAGTCAATTCAATGTTATTTTCTGGCATGAATGGATGGTTTCCACTATTGCAAAAGCAAGCGGGTTTAGGCAGCGATGGTGACCATAGCCGTGGGATGTAGGGGTGTTGCAGGCCTCCATTAGGTCCTCAGCACCCACGACTAGAGTTAGATTGTGACTTTTATTCGTAAATGTTGTAGTGAAAACGTGTGCATTTCCGGACACTTACAGCTGCCGAGTTGGGAATTCCCGAACGCACTGAAAAGGTGTTTTAGTGACTGTCGCGTCGGACACATAACTGGCACAACAATTTTGAGCTGTTTAGAGGTCTGTAGTGTTTTGACAGCTATGGAAAATATCTTGCTGGGTCACAGCTAACAAGCGACAGATTGTGTAAATATTGCTGAGAGAGATGATAAAGCAGTTGAGTAAGAGTAACAACTAGACAATAACGTTTGTACATTAAAATTAATAGGAGCAGTGCTTTCACAACTTTTAGGTTTGTATGCATGTCATCGCCCGTCGCATGTGCAAACAAACACGATGAGCGCAGATCATCACATTCTGTTCATTACCTTACCTCCTATGTTAAGGTCTGCAGTGTTGTGCAAAGCTGCAAAGCGTTGTGAGAATTAGAAGAAAAAAGTCATCTGGGATCGGTTCATATTGTTGATTGTGCTACACTGGATCCTTTTCCCTAAATTCAATGGCTCACATAGTCTATAATGCTGCTGTGAGGCACATTGAGGTATAGTGCCATATATATACAGACATTTAAATACATTTAATTTGATTTCAAATTGTTTGTATGTCTGAAGGACTGTCTGTAATATGGTCATACATTTGGCTGGAGGTTAGGAAGGTGCAGCTCGGTTTCCACCTCATTTTCACAGTGGTGTTCCCCAGTCAATAGACAGGACTTGCTCACGAAAGCTCTATATGATCATGATTTTTCATACTTTCGGATCAATCCCAGTGGTCAGGTGTTCTGCCAGTCCGTCACGTCCTCCTCGACCACTCTCTGGCTCTCTCCCATTGTTTTTCTCCATCTCTCTTCACCCGCTCTCTTGCTCTCCCACTCTAAGCTAAAGTGACATCTCTCTTTTAGGCTGAAGAGCACCGAGGCGCGACCTGACGTCACAAACTGTGAACGCGTTGTCAGCGGGGATGGCTGGTTAAAAGCGATATAGAGAGAGAGGGATAAAGAAAGAGGCAAAGAAGGCAAGGAAAGAGGGAGATGGAAAGGAAGGAAGCAAAGATGACTGTGTTTGTATTTGAGCGGGGGGGTTGCTTCAAGTAGATCTTTGTTCTTACATAACCATACATGACTGCAGTTTTTTATTGATTTTTTTTCCCTCTCTTATTGCAGCTGCTGCAGGCTTCTAAAAATACAATGCATAAAAGGTTTATAACTCAGCAAGCATAAAAAAAACATGAGTTAGGAACTGCATAGCTGGTCCATGGTGTGCCATCCAGTCAGTCAATATTCACAAGAAACGGCCAGAATCACCCATTTAGACAGACTTGAATATCCTACTGTACCTTCACACCTGAACCTACCGTCTCCTTTAGAGAAGAAGCAACTCAATACATAATATGCTACCAACGGAATAACTTGATGTCACAATCTCAAGTAAAGATCCTGGCTGGAAACATGATATATTATTAAATAGGCAGTCAGTGATTTTTGGCCACTGGTGATATAAAACCACTGTTGAGCCAAAACGTGTGTAGTGTACTATGTCATGTACCGTAAGGGTGTTAACCCCAGTGTCATGGCCAAATTCCCAACCAGGCCTCACCTCAATCATGGCCACCTAATAATCCCCCTCCTTCCTAATTGGCATATTCAACTACTCACCTCTCCACCTGATAGCTGATGTGTGGTGAGCATTCTGGCGCAAAATGGCTGCCGTGCATCACTCAAGTGGGTGCTACACATTGGTGGTGGATGAGGTGGGCTTTCCCCCTCGATATGTATAGCACTTATGGTACCTTGAAAAGCGCTATATAAGTTGAATGTATTATTATAATATTACTGTACCTTCTGAACTGTGACCTTAAAAGCACTTGGATTCAAACCTGGAATTTGAAGGCTTGCCGAGGTCTGGTAGCATTGCTAGAATATGTAAATAACAAACGCCCCATTAACCATACAGCCCACAGTGGAAGTTTAAAACAATATTGTGTTATTTATTTAAGTCCAAGACTGGCTGTTTAACAGGACACCTTTTGGTGCAGGAGTTTGTCCATGATTGGTGGAGATATATACCAGGTAGTGAGTGGGTAATTTCAGGACAGGTGTTCTGAATGGCATGCAGCCTGAAGCTACTGAGTCATTTTCTAAGAGTGTAAAGTAGGACAGATGCTAAAGGACACATGAAATCATAGTGACTGAGCCTCCCTTTTGCCCCTTATGTCATTCCCTCTGTATTCCATTCAGGGGAGTGGATTGTCTATTCTGTCTCTGTGTTGCAACACATTTATTCTAATAATATTGTCAATATGTGCAAATATACCTAACGAATAAATATGATTCTAAATGAGCTGGTTCACCTCTGTAGAAAGTTAAACAGAATCTGTTAAACCACCGACTCAACATGATACTACAGTAATGACTCAACATGATACTGCAGTAATGACTCCACAACTACAGTAATGACTCAACATGATACTACAGTAATGACTCAACATGATACTACAGTAATGACTCCACAACTACAGTAATGACTCAACATGATACTACAGTAATGACTCCACCACTACAGTAATGACTCAACATGATACTACAGTAATGACTCCACA
>JACXGM010003459.1:29703-41918 GCA_016801145.1 Umbra pygmaea
CAGTAATGACTCCACAACTACAGTAATGACTCAACATGATACTACAGTAATGACTCCACCACTACAGTAATGACTCAACATGATACTACAGTAATGACTCCACAACTACAGTAATGACTCAACATGATACTACAGTAATGACTCCACAACTACAGTAATGACTCAACATGATACTACAGTAATGACTCCACAACTACAGTAATGACTCAACATGATACTACAGTAATGACTCCACCACTACAGTAATGACTCAACATGATACTACAGTAATGACTCCACCACTACAGTAATGACTCAACATGATACTACAGTAATGACTCCACAACTACAGTAGTGAATCAATAATTAATATCCACAGATACTACCACAGGTTTGAATGCAATAACCTTATATATTTAAGCAAGGCAAAAGCGGTGCGGTTGAATTAGGCATTCCCGCACAAGGGGGTGTGGTACTGTATATGGCCAAATTACCATAGCTAAAATATATACTTAAACAGGACACACCAAAGAGTCATGATATATTAGAAAAATACCACTTTGCTAAGCAATTAAATAGATGTGATGCATACCCATGTTTTATATGGTCTCATATACCACATCTATCAGCCAATCAGTACTCAGGATTCAATCCACCTGCTTTACAATCCTATTTATAACTACTTCGTATAGAGTGGTCCATCTGGGCAAGTGAACAGAATATAGTCAATGTAGCCTATCTATTTGATACAGACACACGCCACATCACCCCTGTGGAGGGTAAGTTTCTACACGACAGTATTTTCTACATACGTTTGTACGTCACTTCTGTGGAGGTTACTTTCTACACATCCTCCATTAACATTGTTGGAGATTAGTTACTACACAACTGTAGGTTATATTCTGCTCTGCACAGAATTTAGGTGTAACATTCTCCATAAACTAAAAGAAAAGTCTGTGCACATTTTGTACTTTGATTGATTTGACGATCCAATCACTGACCATGTGTTTTGTACAACTCAGCTCCTTTTAAAACAGAAGATTCAGACAAAGGCACGTGGCAAACAACAGAGTGGTCAGGCTACATGAAATCGCACTGGCATGTCAAGTTTTTCACCGCTGAGGTTTCATTTATTACAATTTGTCTGTGTTAAACGTTCTGGAGTCTACACTCTCATGAAAGAATAACTGCTCTAAAATATTATCACTACCGTTACTGTCATAATGTCACCTTGATGGAAACAAATGACATTAAAGATTATAGAGCATCCTCTATAATCGTCTGAGTGAAATTCGGACACTGGATGATGTATTATTTTTGTTCAGCTGATAGCTTCTCTACTCTCAGGAGAACTGTAGCAGTGTAAAGGCATTCCCCAGGCCGGCTGTCATTAATGGGCGAGGCAGCAGACACGCCCGTTAACATCACTGCAGTTTGAATGCAGCGGCAACATGGAGCCGTTGGATAGGCCGGGAGTGGGGTGGTCTACCTCCATTTCTGACTCAGCATAATTTAGAGGGTGGAGCCAAAGCCACGCTCCCCTCTGAAATGACCCGCACTGGTTCTGGAGCAACTTGCTTAGAGAGGAGCAAGACTCATTCACCTTAGGCTACACTAACCAGCTGACTTGCTGGCTAACTCTACATCCATCAATGAAGTCTTTGCCTGTCAGAACATGGCAACACCTTGTCAACCTTAGAACACCCTACTCATGCCTAATGTGAACTAGCTGTGAACGTGCATTTCCTCAGAGGTGAATGTAAAGTCAATAGACTGTGTCACTGTAAAGGTGATATCCAGCAATCCGCATGCTCGTTAATCTCAAATATATCATCATTAAGATTAGGCTACCTCAGGCCTATACGAATCTCTGAATTGTAGGCTACTACAGATAAAAGGCCGAAGTCTAATTCCTGAAATGGTGCAATACGGGTCCTGCAGGTTGACACACTGCGCCACGCCTAGCGGAGGTACACGCCTTCTTGAGAGGTCGCGGAGGATGCAAGGATGAAACATTGGATGCTAAAATGTGTCTTTGATATGGAATTAATAACCCCGCTAATTCTTACTCTCCCCAGTCTGCATGTTGAATCCACTGCAATATGACAACCAGAGAACGTTCTAGAAGGATTTCTGTTGCCACCCACGTTTCACTGCCTACCCAGGATAATGTTGTATGGACAGATTGTGTATTGCGCAAATCGATTTATTCTACTACACTTGCAAAGGATGGCGTTATTCTACAAAGCACACTACTGCGCTATATGGGTCGTTTTTGAGGACGTAGTGAACTTGGGTAAATTAATTCCCTAGCAATGTTAGAAATGACTGATAGACGATTACTGTGGAACAATGTCACTGTTTTGAGATCAAATGACAATTACCTTAAACCATGTAGCCCGTAATGAACAGCAGACTGTAGCCTACATTACTTGTCGTCTTGACTTTTGTCCACCTAGTAAATGCACAATGAACGTAGAGATGTCACTATCTCTCCTTGCCTATTTATCCATCCTTCCATTTAATTCAATCAAATTAACCATGAAACAAACAGGTTTTATTTAAAAAGAAACGGTACTTCTGTCGGTTATTGCCCAAACCATTGTCATGCTGTGTGAGAGTCAAAGCAACCTGGCAAAAGGCACCGCCCCAAGATCAAACAGTCCGCATTCTCTCACCAATTCCGTATCTGACAGCCTGATTGTACATTGGCCACCGCTACTACTGTGTACAGTGGAGGCCATAAGGAAATGCTGAACATAACTCAATGTTCTCTTAAATATGACCATAACTCCATGTTTAGGTGAACATATCTTTACATATATAAACAATATTTTGATAGCCTGGAGTCCTAAGTTCATGGGCCTTGTCCGTCTAGTTCCAGAACATGTCACATGCATGATTTATTGATTATTCCCTGTTATATAACTTAAAGGTTTTACCACATTAATGCTATTTATGGAGTTTAATACACCTAATTATTACCTGAAATTAAATTTGAAATATTTAAATAATCTGGCAATAATGACTGATTGCTATATGATGGGCCAAATTATTATGTATATATGTATAATAATAAAAAGTTGAGCCAGTATAGATTTATAACGACTATGTAAATGTTTATTCATTATACCACGCTCAGAAAATATGATTCCAAAGCAGAACTTACCGATTTCATGGCTGCTGCCATATCATCGTATCTTTCAGCCTGTTCCGCCAGTCTGGCTTTCTGCACCAGTTGCTCACGATCGACCATTTTATCTGCCTTTAATACAATGTTATTCGTGATTTAAAAAAAAAGTTGAATGGTAATATGTCACTCTCAGCAATGCAGAGAAATGTTAACAGAGGTCTGCTCCCTGCAGCTGCTCCTTGCTGTCTGCGCGTGCCGACGGGACACCCCCCTCCCCCTCCTTAACACTTTCCCTGGATTGCGTCACCGCCGGAATAGGCGTGTCAATGCGTAGTGATGTAACAACCTTTACTGGGAGCCCAGTCAGTGCCTGATACTGGTTTAACGAATAGCATTCTACCATTACAATCAGACGCTTTTACTCCTAGCTCTTAACAAGCTGATCTGGGAAATGTAGTAATATAGGCTGCATTTATTATTTAAAACCATCAACCACACCCATATAACGGGTATTGATATACAGTCGTGGTCAAAAGTTTTGAGAATGGCACAAATACAAATATTCACAAAGTCTGCTGCCTCAGTGTTGGTGATGGCAATTTGCATATACACCAGAATGTCATGAAGAGTGATCAGACGAATTGCAATGAATTACAAAGTCCCTCTTTGCCATGAATATGAAGTTAATCCCCCCAAAAAACATTTTCACTGCATTTCAGCCCTGCCACAAGGACCAGCTGCCATCATGTCAGTGATTGTCTCGTTTACACAGGTGAGAGTGTTGATGAGGACAAGGCTGGAGATCACTCTGTCATGCTGATTGAGTTAGAATAACCGACTGGAAACTTTAAAAGGGGCTTGAAATCATTGTTCTTCCTCTTTCAACCATGGTTATCTGCTTTGCATAAAAAGGGCTTCACAGGCACAGATAATGCTGCTAGCGAGATTGCACCTAAAATCAATAATTTATTGGATCATCAAGAACTTCAAGGAGAGGGGTTCAATTAATGTGACGAAGGCGTCAGGGCGCCCAAGAAAGTCCAGCAAGCGCCAGGACCGTCTCCTAAAGTTGATTCAGCTGTGGGATCGGGGCACCACCAGTGCAGAGCTTGCTCAGGAATGGCAGCAGGTAGGTCTGAGTGCATCTGCAGGCACAGTGAGGCAAAGACTCTTGGAGGAAGGCCTGGTGTCAAGAAGGGCAGCAAAGAAGCCACTTCTTTCAAAGAAAAACACCAGGAACAGACTGATATTCCACAATAGGTACAGGGATTGGACTGCTGAAGACTGGGGTAGAGTCGTTTTCTATGATGAATCCCCTTTTCAATTGTTTGGGCCATCCGGGAAAAACCCTGTTTGGAGAAGACAAGTTGAGCGCGACCATCAGTCCTGTGTCATGCCAACAGTAAAGCATCCTGAGACCATTCATGTGTGGGGTTGCTTCTCAGCCAAGAAAGTGGGCTCACTCACAATGTTGCCTAAGAACACAGCCATGAATAAAGAATGGTACCAACTCATCCTCAGAGAGTAACTTCTCCCAACATCCAAGAAGGTTGGTGATGACCAATGGATTTTCCAGCATGATGGAGCACCTTGCCATAAGGCAAAAGTGGCTAGAGGAAAAAACATCAAAATTTGGGGTCCATGGTCAGGAAACTCCCCAGACCTTAATCCCATTGAGAACTTGTCGATCCTCAAGAGGCAGGTGGACAAACAAAATGTAGACATGGGGGAGAGTTCAAACCAAGCATCAGAATGGGGAAGAAAGGTGATTTAAGTGCCAGACGGACTGGATTGAATATTTCAGAAAGTGCTAATACTGGGATTTTTCCAAACAACCATCACCAGGGTTTACAGAGAATGGTCTGAAAAAGAGAAAATTTCCAGTGAGCAGCAGTTCTCTGGGCGAAAATTCCTTGATGATTTCCAGAGGTCAGAAGAGAATGACCAGACTGGTTCAAGCTGATAGAAAGGCAACAGTAACTCGAATAACCACTCATTACAACCAAGATATGCAGAAAAGCATCTCTGAATGCACAACATGTTGAACCTTGAAGCAGATGGGCTACAGCAGCAGCAGACCTTACTGAGTGTCACTCCCGTCAGTTAAAAACAGAAACCTGAGGCTACAATTTGCACCGGACCACCAAAATTGGACAAAAAAAGATTGGGAAAATGTTGCCTGGTCTCATGAGTCTCGATTTCAATTGAGCGTCATTTAAATGCCACAGCCTACCTGAGTTTTGTTGCTGACCATGTCTGACCATTTATGACCACAGTGTACCCATCTTCTAATGGTTACTTACAGCAGGATAACGCACCATGACACAAAGCTCACATCATCTCAAACTGGTTTCATGAACATGGCAACGAGTTCACTGTACTCAAATGGCCTCCACCAGATATCAATCCAATCGAGGATCGGTGGAACGGGATATTTGCATCATGGATGTGCAGCTGACCAATCTGCAGAAACTGGGTGATGCAATAATATAAATATGGACCAAACTCTCTGAGGAAAGTTTCCAGCACGTTATTGACTCTATCCTTGTTGAATCTATGACACATCTGAAAAAACATAATTTTTTAGTAGCTACTATTTATGCCTGTTCACTGTTTCATTTATTAAATGCTTTTACTAATGAGTTGTGGTTGTTTCACAACTAAAATGTAAATGTAACAAATGAAGGCAGTTCTGAAGGCAAAAGGGGGTCCAACCCGGTACTAGCAAGGTGTACCTAATGAAGTGGCCGGTGAGTGTATATTTTTATAGATCTGAGTTTGCAGAGAGAAAGTTAATCTTATGCAAATGCAGTCACTGTTTCTGTAACGTTGAAGCCAGCCTTTATGTTGGAACTAACAAAGCCTAGGTTACTTTTCATCCTAGTCATTATAACTGTAATTTGACCATAACCTAATGGTCTAGTTTTGTGAATTTAATTGCCACTATGTGAAGCAGTGTACCGGCTAGATAGTGAATAGGTCCAACACCTTTTAGGTAGAAGCTCCACCCTGTCTGGCAGCCTGGCCAGTCAGTCGCTGAATCAGGTGAATGGTTGACTTGGCTGTGGTATCAGAGATCACCAAATGGCAGCTGGATAGTCTGGTAATCCGTACAGAGCGTGCAATCTGTTAGTCGCAGCAGCTTAGCTCAGACTGACTGATGACCCCACCATGAGAATTGCACAATCTTGGACTCTCAAACTGTACTTACGATAATGAGGACTTTTGTATTGATGATCTTAACAATTATAGTAAGTAAAAAAAAATTTGTAAAAAATGTACTGATAACACAGGCTGATGTAGCATAAGAGTGACGAGAGGCACATTGCCCGCTTACTTCCAGGTGAATATGACATTACCGTGACAAGATTTCACTCTCACATTCTAACAACACTGTTTCCCCTCAAAGCTCGACTTAGAGCATTTTGGCAGGTTTCACTACTTTTCAGACGTATTAATAATAATAATAATAATAATAATTAACGTTACTTACCAGAAAAACTGAACTGCCTCCTCCTTTGAGTGTCTTGTCGTACAACCGAACGCCATAGCCACGCCCTAAACGCCCCTTTGCTTTATCACCGATTTTAAAATCAACAAGACTATAATTTAAAAAAATGAACATCATTATATATTGCAGAAGGCTTAAATCTAGCGATTGAGACCATATACTCATTTTAAAAATGTTTACTGAGGTGATAAATCAAGTGAGAAGTGTCTCTCATTCTCATAGACTATTACAGAAACCGAGCTCTTTTGCAATTAGGCATATCGCCCCCAGCTGGAATTCAGATAGAATGGAGGTTTAAGGCACTTCCTAATTTGCGTCACTTCCAACCAGATGCTCACCCTGTGAGCTAACGTCATCTGTGTTTCAGGATATATTTGACATATTTTTGCCTTTTTAGCTTTTCACTCGCACCCCAAAGCAAAGAACACGGAGGACACGCCTCACACTTTGGGAACCTCTACTGTGAGGTATACATTTTGACAATCTTGACAACAAACAAAGACAAGACATCGAGCCAGTTAAAAAGCTTGGTCCCCTCTGTTTATCAAATATGTATAAAAATGTTTACAGCGTTTATTATGTCATATTTATTCATTTATATATTTATAAAGTGCTTAATAGGAATATATCATTATAATATTTATTCTTGTTGTACGTTATTCATTTCCTTTGTTCATTTGTTGATGTTGTAGTCCACAGGTGTCAAACCGGTTCCACAGAGGGCCTAGTATATGCTGGTTTTTGGTCTTTCCTGTCAATTAGGGACTAAACAAGACATAGGACTGACAGGTGAGGGGAGATCCTAACCAATTAGCAAAGAATCTGCATACACTAGGCCCTCTTTGGAACAGGTTTTGACACCTTGGCTGTAGTCTTCCATTTTGCACGTGGGGAGGGGTTATTTACATCATGTTTACAAGTCCCATCATCATGTTTCTGAAGTGGTGCCCACTGCGGTGCCCATTCTTTGAGCTGGCAGTGGGGGATCCAGAGTGTTTTGGTGGCTCCCTGGTTGTGAATCAGTACCGGACTCACGACAGTGTGCACGTGACGCCGGCATCTTCAGAGTGGTCACAGTTGTGAACATCCCAGGGTATATGGGAGCACTGCTGGAGCGAGGCCTCAGAGCCGCGGCACTTCAGATTGTCCAGCAGGATGGCCCCGCTGCCGGGTCCGAAGAAGGACTCCACGTGGGCCGCAACCACATTTCCGCAGCCCAGCTGGTTACACACCACCTTGGCGTCCGGCATGTCCCAGGCGTCATCACACACTGTGCCCCACCTCGCCCCTGAGAACATCTCCACGCGGCCCTCGCAGCGGTGCTGACCCCCCACCACTCTCACTGTTCCTGCAGAGAGAGGGATGGACTGGTCACCATGGAAACAGACTAAAGAAATCATTATTGTGTGATGAATTTCAGAAGACCCTGAATGGTGACGACGAGTGTTGCTGTAATTGTGTGTTTATCTTTGGGTACCGGGGAGCACTACAGGTCAAATTCAACAGGCAGACATATCACCTTCACGTAGGGGTGGTGAGGTGGGCACTGTGGGTCTCTCAGTCATCTGGATGTCAATGAGCTGAAAGGCTGAAGAGAGACAGGTGAGAGAGACAGGTGAGAGAGAGAGACATGAGACAGGTGAGAGAAAGACAGGTGAGAGAGAGACAGGTGAGAGAGGGACAGGTGAGAGAGAGAGAGAGCGACAGAGAGCAAGGAAAAACAATACAGTGATAGTATGAGACGTCAACGTTTCACTGAGGTTCATTTCTTTACCGAGCACACTCTTCTAACCATGAATCTAACAGGTTTATTCCTTTAAAAGTGTTTTATTTTGCTTATTTATTAATCAGACAAATCAGAAGAGGTCAACTAAGTCATCTCGTCACATGCCTCTCCAGGTTGGCCCCAACCTTCATGGTTCAAAAAAGAAAGCCTCAGAAGCGCCTCCAGGTCAAGACTAATTATTGTATGTTTTGGGGGGGTCAGATGGCTCAGTGGATAGGGAGTCTAACTTCTAGTCGGAAGGTTGGAGGTTTGATTTCCGGCTGAGCCAAAATTCATTGTGTCCTTGAGCAAGGCACTTCATCCTAAGTTGCTCCAGGGGGATGTCCCTATTTTCACTCAACTGCCAAAACTAGAACGGACATGTCAGGTCACTGAAACATCTCCGAAACCTGTCAACCATCACATACTGTCACTGTCCGAAATGAAATCGAAACACAAGTCGCAGGTTTTGAACTCACGGAGATGAATGAGACATGCTACACAGCAAATAGCAGTGTGCCATTGTGCAAAACAAGGCTCGCTTCAAGCAGCTTAATTTGACGCTTTCATCATTTTTTTCATCAGCGCAAACGTTGGTGAGGTGAGCAGATGCACTAAAATACCATTATAATTCAAAATAAATTCCCAAACAACCTCAATAATTATGAAACTACATAAAATAATTCAAAAATTTACACTGCATAGGCTGAAATGTGCATTATGGTATTTGAAGCTTTTAAAACACGAAAATGTAATTTGGAATTTGTTGATACTAGAATAATTGTAAACAACTAATAGGCTAAGGTTCCATGAATACAGACTACTACCAATCCATTTTATGAACTATATCCTTTATGCATTTCAGAAATCATGGTTTTATTAAATAAAGCCATTTTCCAGGGTGACTAGGATACATTGATTTATAGATTGGTCCCCCAAATTATTACTTCTCATTGGACATTTCATAACGAGGTGGCCAATCAGCTGCCCCATCCTACTATACATTGATTGTGGAAATGGAAAGTTTTAAGATAAAGAACCGCTTTGCTTAATGACATGCTGTTGTCAGGCTCCCAGTGCAGCTCCCCCAAAAAACATTGATGGTGCTATGACGGTTCACTGTCACGACGCGTCCGGTCTAGTTTTGGCATAAGTCGCTCTGGATAAGAGCATCCGCTAAATGACTAAAATGTTAAATAAATTATGTAAAAATGTATGTCCTTGTCAGTTCAGGGAGCTGGTTAGACATCTGTATTAACTAGAAGTGTACATGGCTAATTGTCAGCTACACTGGTGACTCATTTGGAAATTGTACCTGGTGTATTCTACAAATCAAACTCTATATAGTAACCTGAGACATGACTTTAAAAATACATGGGAAAAAAAAGAATATACATTTTAGGGGGATGGGGGCCTTTTTACCATATAGATAGATTGGTCTGTAGATGCCTTATCATCTCTCTCAGAAATCAGCTATCTTGCTGTTCTATACATGTCTGGATGTAAAATACACGTTGAATACAGGAAGTAGTTCCTCTGCCATCTCTCTTCATGTACTGTGTGTGTTTTTTAGCCTTAAAGAATGGAGGTGTAGCCTGCAGGCCTTTAGTGAGGTTGATTACCCGTGACTGCTCCATTCTATATTTCATGCAGAACCGACAGCCGGACTGGCAGCTCGCGCCTCCGCCACCAGCCCTCTCACTCTCATAGGACTTTGGGTTATTGAAAAGTGTTCTCCAGGCAGATCTGCCTTGGAGGCAGAAGTCATTTGATTGGTGGATTCAAAACTGAGGGCAGACCTCACATTAAGTTTTATTTTGATTTATAATTACAATTTATATATCTATATAGCACATGATTACATTTTAACACTCCAGTGTGGTTAAGGTTAGGGTTAAGGTTAGGTGTACAGTTAGATATAATTAAAAACAGAGAAAACTATTCTCATGTGCACATTTCTAATGTCATGTGAGGTCCGCCCTCAGTTTTAAATCAACCAATCAAATGACTTCTGCCTCCAAGCCAGAACTGCCTGGAGAACACTTTTCAATAACTAAAAGTCCTATGAGCCCTCACACAGGGATAGGCTGTATAGAGGAGAATGGGATGACTCTGGGTATAGTGACAGTTGGTGTGTGTGTGTGTGTGTCTGTGTGTGTATATTTGTGAGATTGTACTTGATTACACGCCTAGCTCCACCTCACTGCCGGCTTACGTGCACACATGACTCCAGCGTCTTCGTGGTGCCCACAGTTGTGCTGTCCCCAGCCCAGATGGAAGCAGTCCTCCAGCCTCCGTTCGTTGCCCTCACAGTCGACGTTGTCCAGCAGGATGGGTCCCGAGCCGTAGCCAAAGAATGCCAGGGCCTTGGCAGCAATGGCGTGGCCACAGCCCAGCTCCCTACACGCAACCACAGCGTTGTCCAGGTCCCAGTCATCGTCACACACCGTGCCCCAGATGTTGTTATGGAACACTTCCACGCGGCCCTGGCAACTGCTGTTGCCGTTGACTACGCGTATGGCGGCCTTTTCTGGAGGACGGCAATGACCGGCAGAGGAATGTAAAGGCCGAACCAGAACGGCAGGAATTGTTTAGTTTTAGGTTACATTATTTTGTGGTTGTGTATGGCTATGTTAAGTAATAACAATTACAAATGTATAGATGAAGAAAGTGGGAAGACTTCCTCAGGTAACTAATAGCCACATTATCTTGACTCCAACACTAGTATGGTCAGTTGGGCTTTTTAGTAAGTGATTTCAGGAACTAATTGTCATTTTCTCTGGCTAAAGGAATTCAAATGAA
Organism: Umbra pygmaea; assembly: GCA_016801145.1. Lineage (NCBI taxonomy): Eukaryota > Metazoa > Chordata > Actinopteri > Esociformes > Umbridae > Umbra > Umbra pygmaea. Next base: position 40,894 of record JACXGM010003459.1, read on the forward strand.
AGACAAGACAGTATAATGAACAAATAAATATTGTAAAAATATATAAATAAATATTAAATCACACTAAATACAGTGGGATACATAGTGTCAACCAAAATATGTATACGCTTTAAGAGTGACCAGAGTGATACAGTATTTCTACCAGAACACAGGTTACTATTAAAGTAGCACGTGTTAGAGGTTATACATTATATCTGCAGTGCATTAGGTTTCTATACCGTGTATTTATCACACGGGTAGGTGGCATCATTACCTTTTGTTGTCATAGCAACTGTTGTCATGCTCACAGTCGTTGTAGTAGTCATAGGAATGGGTTGTGTTTGGCCAGTCACTAGAAGATGTCAACAACGAGCATTTTAGAATTAGTCATTAGAATCATGATGAAGAGTTAGTGTAGACAGAATTGGAATGACGAGTCAGTGTACACAGAATTAGAATCAGAATGACGACACATAATACACTTAAGGTAGCAGCTTTCAAATCAGAATTATAATCCGATGTACACATAAATATTTACTAGACTAGAAGAGAGGGTGGTGTCGTTCTATTTGCATGTTCTACCACCATGTGCTGACCGGTGCTGCTGCGGAATCGCAGATTTTGAGAAATCAACAGGCGAAACAGCACCCTCTGTTGGTCATAAGTTAGAGGGATAGTGGGACCTGATTGTTGTAGTGAGCAATTGCAACTTCCTCCAGTGCTGTGACAAGGGGCCATGGTTCCGATGCCAGAGCATAGAAAATATTCCATAGTGGTGGTTAGCGGTACTGCACCTTGTATTGAGATCGAGACTGTAAAGACAATTCCAACACAAGCTCCGATAGAGAAGCACCGGCGGCGCCAGGGGGGGTCTTGGGGGGTCTCAGGACCCTCCCAAAAAACGCTTTGACCCCTCAATTGACCCCCCACCCCTTCCTGATTAAATATATATATATATATCCGGGATAAAGATTTTAAAATGTTTCTCTTCAAACTACGCAGAACAATAATAATTAATAATTTATTTAACGACATACAAAAATATA
>JACXGM010003460.1:14911-41928 GCA_016801145.1 Umbra pygmaea
GACGATGGGACACGAGCGCAAAATGACAGGTGCAAGGGGGGGGGGGCAGTGGTCTGAGAGCAGCTCTGACAGACATTTCTTGAAGTCAGTGATGGTGATGTGAGACTCCAATTTAAGCAGAGAACTGGAAGAAATTATGGGCAAATAAGATGTTGGGTTTGGCGGTAAGTAATTAAATACCCGCAAGCTGCGGGCAAGTGTTGCTGTAGTGATAAGTGAGCTAAGACAAAGCAGGGATTTACCTAGCAGAGACTTATAGATGAGCTGATACCAATGTGTTATATGGTGTAAAGTTCAAAATCAGTTTAGTTATATATGGAATGAGAAATGTATTCACAGGTTTGACATTTATATTTTTACATTTAATTAATTGTGGTACAAGAAGACTGAGCGCACAATGTTACAACAGTTGGGAGTGAAGAAAACTGCTTCTCAGATGTGTGTAAACAGAAGCTTGCCAGAGTAAAAAATGCCAAAAAAAATATTATGAACTGTTACATTATTTAAAGTGTTGAATTTCTATTGAGTTTCCTAATGCAAGGCAATTATGTTAAAGTGAGGTTTACTTTGGATTAGGGCTGGGACAAAAATATGTTGAAGCAAAATATGCGTGTCGATTCGTCAGACCGAAAAACAAAGATAGTGGCGCCGGAGAGTAATTGAAACACGAGTGGCTCCTTTGACTTGCAGAAGTGCAAGGCGGCACACACTCGTTCCTCTAAAGTATGGGAATTCTTTAATTTAAAAGGAAACAATAATAATAATAATTTTGCTCGCCCTATTTGTTTTTTATTTGTTAAAAAAGTTTTAAATATCCAATAAATTTTGTTCCACTTCATGATTGTGTCCCACTTGTTGTTGATTCTTCACAAAAAATTACAGTTTCGTATCTTTATGTTTGACGCCTGTTTACGTCAGACTTTATATACCAGGGGCCGGTTGCACCAGCTGGACGTATATAGGTCATAACTGTACGTCCGACCTAAAATGCCCTTTACGTCAGACTTTATATCTATACCTGTTGCACCAGCTGGACGTAAGCGCTCAATGAGCTACGCCTGGTCATAGATTCTCAAAAATCGTTTATTGTGTTTCTTTGTTGTTGGTTTATTATATTACATGTATAAATTGCTATTATTAGTCAATTAATAGGAAGATAACCAATAATCGAATTGAATCGAAATCAAATCGTTCTGAAAAAACGAATCGTTAGATTAATCGATGCATCGTAAAAATAATCTCTAGATTAATCGTTTAAAAAATAATTGTTCATCCCAGCCCTACTTTGGATTTACAGTAGTGATAGCTAGTATAATAAGGAATGATGGGATAGGAATTGCATTGGTGTAAGGATTCATACTTTAACATTTACATGAACGTCTTTCCAGCTAGTTAAAGTAAGAATAGTGGAGAGAGAGCATCATTCAAGTTCATGCCAGTATTTGACACAACAAATTATATTACTTGATTCAAGCTATAATAACAGATAAATCGGCAGATAAACTGTATGACATGTCACTTAAAACTAGGTGTCACATCACAGCTTTTCAGTAGAGATAGAAACTTTAGATAGAAATAGCATCTTGAATAAGCCAACTTTCATTTCAGATGAAAAGCAGAACTGTGGGTAGTTGTACATTTTAAAAGAAAAATGTTTCTTTATGAACTTAGGAAAGAGAACTCCCCTAAAGGGAGTCGTTTTGCTCACTACAGCCACAATGTTTGTTTTTTGGTGGGTCTGAATCAAGAGTCTGAATCATAACCTGAATCATAGTCTGAATCCGACATTAACATGGAACAGCCTTACTATGTAGTTATACAAATGGCATTGGTGTATATTTTTTCACAAAACAACAAGGCAATACCAGACTGGTGTGGCGAGGGAGAGAATGCAGTTTGTCAACATATCTCAAATAAACTGTACAAACAAGATGACAACTACAAAGAAAGTTTAATGAAGTGCAATGCTATCCAGTATGAGAAAATCATTATGGTATGTGCTCATTTTTGTCTCCATGTTCATGACTTTTTTCATCCATTGGAAGTTATATTATTCAATCATTTCTTATTGTTCATGCTAATTGAAAAAAAACAATTTTTTCGGGGTACTAGGCTACAATTAGATTTATTGTTGGATAATGTATCTGTTTCGATTTCTGAATCAGGTTAATGTTAGCCTCTTAACTGCTTAGGTGGGCAAGATAATAATTTGGCATTATTTTATTAAATTGAAATGCTGGCAAGATGTGGTTAGCGAAGTCAGTTTATTCAATAACATTATGCTAAGGCACTCATTTTGCTTGTTTGGTACAACTAGGTTACAATTGGCCTAATTGCTAGCTGTTAGCTATCTGTTTTTGATTTCTGCAAGAGGCTAATGTTACTGAACTGCCTAGATGGCAAGTTGTGGTTTTTGTTATTCATAATAAATGCTGGCAAGCTGTAACAAAGTCTGTTGGTTTGTTAGCCTATTGTTAAGCAGAGACCTAGATTTAAGAAGGTCTGGCTAAACTGATAGGAATTAGAGTAAACCTGAAGTTGCCCACTCATTTAAAACAACACTGTGGATTATTTATAGTTTTCAAAACAACTCTATGACCTAAGGCAATTCAAATGCACAAGGATTAGGCTATACTGCAGTGGTCCTCAAACCCTTCAATGGAGGGCCTAGTGTATGCTGGATTTTGGTCTTTACCTTCAATTAAAGCATAATTAGGACCTAGACTGCCAGGTGAGGGGAGATGCTAACCAATTAGGGAGCTACTCCATCAGGCTTGTACAAGGTAAAAGCGAAAACCTGCATACACTAGGCCCTCCATGGAAGGGTTTGAGGACCACTGCTATACTGTCTGTATGCTTTTTTTACGCCTTGTTTGAATCAACTGTCACAGGGATACTTCAGATTATAGATGGGATTTAGAATGTAGGTGAGGTTTACGAGCATGTGAACAAAGAAGACCCTTGTTGGGGTGTGGCAAAATTTGAGGGGAGGATATTTAAAATATTTTTTAAAAGGGGTTCAGACACACTACAAAATCTTGTGGAAAGCCTTCCCAGATGCTTGGCAGCTGTTACAACGGCAAAGGGTAGGCCATCTCTATATTTGGCTAAATAATGTATATTATGGGATATATATCAGGGTTTTCACTGACAAATGTGAATCATTATTGGCTACAAAAATCCAATGTTGGTTTGGATATATTTTTCATATTTTTCTTTATCATATTGGCTCTCTGTGGGAATCAATCCTACAACCCTGCCATGCAGGGCCGTGCACAGACATTGAGGGGCACGTGTCGAAACTGAAAAAGGGCACCCCTTTCTTTTAAAATAAATAAAAAAGGGCACTTCAGAGTGTAAGGGCAAAAAGGGCATGTGCCCTACCTGTGCACGTGCCTGTTGCCATGGTAAGCATAATGTTCTATCAATGGCATTACACATGCCCGTTATTCAACAAACATCTGAATACACTACTGTAGATATAACTAGTATCGAATAAGAGTTAGACACAAACACATACTCTACCTTTTAGGAGGAGCAGAATATTGCTGTAGATTTCCATTTGTGTCTTTTCAGTCAGTGTAGAACGCAGAGTGTTCAATAGTGAGATTCTGAGATCCCAGAGGAAAAGTTACAGTTGATCTTGTCAATTTCACAATGAGAAACAACTAATATATATATATATATATATATATATATATATATATATAGTGCCTTGCGGAAGGATATATATATATATATATATATACCTATATTTATTTTTTACACACTCACCTCTACCAATAACCGGAATGAGTACTGAACATTCTAACACAAGAACTAAAATTATATTATATATATTATAATAGCAGTTTCTTTTCTGTTAATTGTCTTTTGGCCGAATATAGTATGTCAGAACAAGCACATTTTAGTTATTATTTTCTCCTTACGTTTCTTGGCTACCATTGCAGCTCCTATCAAGCAAGATGGTGAAGAGTGGGGCCACTTGACTGGAGGAGAGGTTTACCAAGAGCGGGTTCAGCCGAACCCTTAGCCAGACAAGGAATTCTGTGTCGTTAATGGCAGCAGAGGACAGGTTCACACTGTCTAAAATCACCTGGAGGAAAGCAGACTTCACCTCTTCTGTGTAGTTGTTCTCATTTTTCTGAGGGAATATTAAAACATTAAATTTCACTTTTTTCAGATAATGCAGAACCCAACTGAAAACACAGACGCAAAAATAATTAATGAAGTTTTCCTGAACGTTCAGCAGGTATATTAGTACCTGAATTGCAGGTGAGACTATGTCAAAGAACATGCCATACATAGCTGGACTTATGGAAGCCATGACCTGGTTGACATCGTGTGCCCCCTTTAGTTGAGATGGTGTTGATGCAAGCTGAGCTAACTGTTTAGGAGTGAGGAGATCAGCTACTTCCACCTGAAGAATATAAGTTGTTTCAAAACAGAAAACTATGCATTTCAAGAAATTTCACAAATTCAAAGCAGAATTTAGCATAGCTATTATCATTTAATTTTAAGAACTAATGCTAAGCTAATTTTAACATTAAACACCCTATCATAGTTTCTAAATTAAAATAATTTAAGCCCAAGCAAATGACTGAAAAAAACATAAATAATACAATATATAATGCCGGGTAACTTACTCCATTGAAATCGCTATTCAGGGTGACGAAGTCCACATATGAAGCATAGATCCGAAATTGTCCAAAGTAGCTTTCAAGCCAATCACTGTTACTCACATTTGTCACACAGGAAAGTCCTTGAGGGAAAGGGCAAATGAATATGAAAAGTATCCACACTGGGTATTGGTTAATCTGTTGACAATCTAGAGTTTCTCTTCATAGTTCAGAGCTTCAGTTTTTCAATCAGTCCAAAATTATGTTTACCTTTTTTTGGTGATAGAGAAGCAAGCGGTCAAGTCCGATAACATACTATACAATATTGCCATATTATTGTGTTAGCTGTTCTCAGTTTAAACATTAATTTATTTATGTATTTATGATGCTGTTGCTTGATATTTGCGAACATAAAACAAACAGTCGTTGGTGTCACAGCACTGAGCTGGAGGACCACATGAGTCCTGCCTGCGATCATGTTGGAGAACCCATTCAATTAAACAAATCACTCAGGAGTCACTCAAGAGTTGTTCAAAATGAACAAACTGTTCACAAACTGCACATCACTCAAATTCAAACCAGAACAGTCCAGCTAGCTAACAAGCTAGAGTCTGCAAACCAGAACAGTCCAGCTAGCTAACAAGCTAGAGTCTGCAAACCAGAACAGTCCAGCTACCTAACAAGCTATAGGCTGCAAACCAGTTCCCCTGATCTACTTAAATGTACATCCCAAGAATTGCATTTCCAGGGAACTATATTGAAAATGTGAATTACATTTAGTTCCAATCTCCAGTTCTATTGTGTTGCACCTTCACATTTTACTATTATGTTGGTCTTATTTAAATGTTTACATTTTTTTATTTTTTTATTTAACCTTTATCAGGAAAGTTGACTAAGAACAATTTCTTATTTACAGCAACGACCTGGGAACAATTAGGGTAAAGTGTCTTGCCCAAGGACACAATGACATTTGGCTCAGTCGGGAATTGAACTACAAGTCTGACTCCCTACCCACTGAGCCATCTGCGCCCCCTAAAGGTTTGAAGGTAACAGATTACAAGTAATCTGATGACATGAATCAGATTACAAAAACAATTTTGGATGGTAACTAGTAACTGTAATGTATTACTTTTTAAAGTGATCTACACAGCCCTGTCTTTAACATAATTACATTGCAGCTTCATGCAATCACGGTACATTCCGTGTATTCCATAGTGATTGAAATTACATTTAGGTTTTTACGGTTAAGGTTAGCGTTAAGGTGGGCTAAGTCACTGTCTTGCATGACAAACTACAGCATGATAGTCAGCGGTTAGAGCCTGACGATGGCTTCTCCAAATTTGCCTGGACCCCCAGCACAAGGCAGCGCAAATTGGCATAGCACTGCCTGGGATATGGGATAGTTAAGATATTTTTACAGAAAATCCTGACCACTATTGAGCCAGGACTGCAAGACGCGGGGGTGACTTTGGAGCAGGGAGGCTCGATCAGGTCTCCTTGTCTCATTTCGGTCCCTTTGGACTGGGACATAGATGAGGACATCTGCCAGTCCAACGTTGCTGAGCCGAGTGCCAGCCAACACCCCTTTGGGGCAAGGTTACATCCCGGGATGCATCCAGGATCGCCTGCTCACCTGGGCGCACACCTTCCTCTTCGCCAGACACCCAGGTACGATGGGCTCCCTTCACTCAATCAAGCAGAAGTACAGATAGCCCACCTTGGGCCAGGATGTCTCCCGTTATGTCAACACCTTCTCTGGATGTCCTCTCTCAGTCCACTTGGAATGCCCTGGCAGGAAAGCTGTAATTGATTTCGTGACTGACCTCCCAAAGTCTGTTGGGTTCACCATGTTCATGTTAGTGTTTGACCAGTTCTCTAAGGGCTGTCGCTTCATTCCCCTAACCGTTCCTGCCTTTAACCGGTGCCGACCTTTCTTCAGTTTGCTGAGGCAATGTTCCAACAAGTCTTTCGGCACTACGGACTTCCGCAAGCAGTTCGTGAACCATGGTCAGCAGTTCACCTCATTAGACTGGAAGGCTTTCTTGTCGAAGATCAGGGCCACAGTCAGCCTCACACCCGGGTAAGGGGCCTAAGTCGACTGGGCAGGTGGAACGTGTCAGCCAGGAGCTGAGGAGGTTCCTTCGGAGCCATTGACAGGACTAGCAGGGTGAGTGGGGGAAATTCCTCCCTTGGGCAAAATATGCACCAAACTTGCTTGTCCACACTTCCAGAGGGCTCACTCCCTTTCAGTGTTTCCTGTGGTACCAGCTGGTTCTGGGCCACTGGACGCAAAGTCAGACGGACACACCGGTGGTGAACAACTGGTTTCGCAGGGCTGGGAAGGTCTGAGACGCAGCCCACGCGTGTCTCCAATGGGCCATCCATTATCAGAAGACACAGGTTGAACGCAGATGCAGCAAAACCTATTCGCCTCCTCCATATATACCCTGGTGATTCAGCAGTCAGCATGCATTATAGTTTCATTGTGTGTCGTCCTATTTTCTGTTATTATTGTTAAGTATACCACTATCTTGTGGTATACTACAATTTGTGTCACCTGCATCTGCCTCCTCTTATCATCATAATCAAGATGGATCACAGCTGTAGTCATGTGTAAAGTAGCATTACATTTGTTACTGTGTACTGAATTTGGTTTCATCCCAGGGGGAAATTTGTTCAAAAACATTTAGCTAGGAAACAATTGATCACAGAAACAAATGAACAAATACAAAATGACATTACAAAATAATAATAGGAATCAATGTGTTACCTTTAATGGATTGGCCAGTCAAATAATCAATGATGAACATGAAGACTTCCTGGGACTGCATTAGAGATAGTTGAAGTGCCACATTATCACACCCCTTGATGCTGTTTGACAAAGAAAACATTGTGTATTAAAAAAAGATAAATATTTAGGCATTATAAGCAAAGATAAATATCACATCTTTAAAAATAATTATTCCAACATTAGGTGTAATACATTGCACTGAAGGAGTCACAGCTGATGTTCCTTGGGATGGTGGAAAAAGTCTCTGGATTAATGCCTGGGAGGAATAACTGGAGATAGACCTGGAACCAGAGTGTGAAACCCTGCGTATCGAGTGTGTTGAATGTGGGGGCGAGGGCTGTAAGTGTCAGGTTTAAGAGGGTGTCTCTCAGTCCTGGCTCAATTGCAGTCAGGTTTTTCTATAAAAATATCAAAAGTTGATTAATGCTACACAGATCAGCAACGAAACAAACATTTCCTTTTCCTAAAAAGCTCCCATAAAAGTACAAACTAATTGCTTTTGCTTTTTTGTAGTTTAGAATTGATTCATTTATTTTATTGATTTATTCATTTCCATCTAACTAAGCAATTAAGGTTGAAAAGACGTTGAAAAGACATTGAAAAGACGTTGAAAAGACGTTGACAATACATCTTTGTGGTTGAGAAGACATTAAATAGACATCTTTCAAACTACTTTCCTCAATAGGAATGAATAAATATTTAAATATTTGTTTAAACCTTTGAAAAAGAAAAATGAAAAGAAAAATGTACAAACCTTTGCAGCACCCTCAACAAATAATTGGAAAAAGGAATCAATCTCATTAACATCTGAAGACCGCAGAACCAATACGAAAACCTCTTCCACAAGTGTTTCATTTGCCAGGTTTTTGGGGTCTAATAACAGTTCAGCTTTCTGGTTTGGTGAGAGTGAGTCTAGAACTGCCCCCTGTGGGAGAAGAAGACAATAGATTACAGATCCATGTCCCCTATAAATGGCCCTTGTTCCACATCTGAACTTTGTCAAACTAGTCTACACAGCCGATGCAAAGACCACTGGCAAACAAATGTTATACCCCTGAGATGTTGAAGTATATGAGATCCAGATAGGTTGTGTATTCAGAGTATGGACCCAGGTTGACCTGAAGCCAGTCGGTGTCATTTTGGATGTTCTGCCTACAAGCTGAAATATGTAAGTCCATTTTGAGTTAGTGCATTGATTATATTTTCCATAGAACATTGAGCAACATTCAAAAGGCTCATTCATTTTGAACAAAACACCAATTTTCGTAAATGTGACGAATAACCCAAAAGCAAGCCAAAGGTCCCACAAACTGATAGGTGAGACCTACCTGGTCCATTGATTATCTGTGTCGATCTCGTCAGGTAATTCAACAGGACTTTTGCGATTTCTGATTGTCGTTCAGGAGTCATTTTAGAAAAGGCGCTGGACATTCCCTGAACACTGTCAATTGGATAAGATACACCGGTGAAATTTCCACTTACGATTACCATAGATTTAAGTCTTTGCATCCATGATCCATTTCATGAAGACTTTCATGCCTACTCACATCACTTGGTAGTTAGTGCAGTTAACATTTGAGATAGCAATGGTGAGCATCCCTTCAGTAAAACTGGGGAGGATTGGAGTCAGCTTTACTTCGAACCATGCAATCCAGTCCAGTGTTTTAAACTGGGGGAAATCAGGGCTGATGATGGTAAACGTCTGATTCATCATATAATCTCTCACAACGGGAATGATTTCAAGAGTCTGTTGAAACACAACAGCAGAGTTTACCAGCACTTTACCACTCACCATGGCATTCCATCAAGGTTTGCAGCAAAATTAAAGAACATTACTGATAGGTAACTCATTGCTAAATTATCCACAATGACAGGACTTTCGAAATTAAAGAACATTACTGATAGGTAACTCATTGCTAAATTATCCACAATGACACACAGCTAAATATAAGCATTACTGTTTGTCAAAGTGAAAATGATTTATTAGTTTTTTTTAACATATATAACCTTTTGACTTGTGGTCAGCTGTGTCAGAAACGTGTCAATGTTTTGGAAAGCATCTCCTTCCTCCAGCCGCTTAAACACAAGGGTGATCTTATCCTTGTCATTCAGTGTCCCAGGGCTCAATGTCCACTCTGCCACTTGGCTTGCGGTAAGCAGCGACAGAGCATCCAGCTACAAAGAGGAAAACAAAAAGGGGTGCTTGTCAGTGAGTAGCACAGTTGTATTATTGGGAGGTTCTTCATCCTGACAAACTCAGTCAACTCACACTGGAGAAGTTGGAATAGAGGACTTCTAACTCAGACAGTTCTGCAAAAACTGAAAAAACTCCCAAGTTCCTCTGAAGCCAATCTATGCTTCCACTGGTGTTTGAGACACAACCGGGATCTGAAAAAAAATATAGATTACTGGAAAACATTTCAAATCCCCCTTAATTAGATTACTTCTTTTGATTGGCCATTTACTATTTTTTAGTTTTTGTGCATTAAACAAAAACATTACCTGAGGAGTCATTTCTAGTAAGGAATGGATAGATGAATTGCGTGAAGATCAATTGTTGTTGCTCTGTGCTCATTGAGGCTGATTGGCTGCTTAGAGCTTTAACACTGAAACAGAAATTAGAGCCGGATTCACCTTGAGTTCTTATGAAGATGTAGTAATATAAACAATTGTATTGACAATGGGATTTGATATCATGGCTTTACATACACAATTTGGTAGGTCTGACAACTAAAGTTCTTGGAGCTGAGACAGGACAGTAAATTGCTTGATGGAGATGCCAAGAATGGTTGGAGTTTCTGCTGGAACCACGCCTTGATGAAACTGACATTGTTCAGCTGGGCGTCACTAAAGTTGTTGATTACAATCTCTCCAATGGCATCAAGGACTTGTCCCATAGATGGACTGCTGATTATGGTATTCTGGGAAAGTGTAAACCGATTTAGAGGTACAAAACATGGACACTGTTGATTCTCCAAATTCTCTTCTTACTCAGTGATTTAATATACCATGCTGGAGTACTTCAAAACAGCCTGATCAAGAACACCAGCATTGTTTTGGAATAACAGCAACCACGTCTCTGTTGAGTAAGTGTTGTTGCTCGCCAGTTGGCAGGTCAGAAGTTTGGCCAAGTTGTCCGCTGAGAGATGGGATGTCTTAAAGACAAGAATGCAGGGATATTAACACAGTTAACACACAGGTTGGTTACATCAAAGTTCTGAAAATTAGCTAAACATTCATGCTTACTAAGGAACAAGCATATTCAGAGATGTTGAAATTGCAAATGGATTCATCAGTTATGCCAGACGAAAGCTGTTGCTCCAGTTGTGTGCTGTAGGTAATGGCAATGAAAAAGGGATTATTCATTTAAAATTATCTCAATTTCTCAAAGTACTAGAAAGTTCTGAACTCACCTGCTGACTCCAGCACAAATTTGCATAACTGCAAAAAGCAAAAAATAACATGCTAATTAGACACAATACTTACATTGATAAGCAGAGAAAGTTAAATCAAAAGGTCTAAGCTAACATTAACTTACCATTGACCAATGATGCTGTGCACTAGATGGAGAAAAAACAGTTTTACCATTGTGAAAAGAAACAAGACTTCAAATGAACTGATTGGGCTCTCAAAGATTCCACAGTGAAGATATTAGATGTATGATCTTTCCATGCGTTTTGTAAATCATTGACAACAACATTAAAGAATATCTAATATTTTGAGAGCACTTACCACTATAAAAGTGGGCGGCCTTGGGCAACCTGCAATGGAGATGATTAAGAAAAGGGCACTCAATTAGTGAAATACTTTGGAGTACAGTATCTCATTAAAGCAAATAACAGAATGCCTGTTTGGAGATTTATTTCTACACACATATATATATATATATATATATACATAAATTTAGTTGATATTGCCCTCAATAAGTTTGTCACATACGTTGGAACATCTCTGTCAGTGCATTCAGGCTGGACATCACACCATGTGAGAGGTCAAGTGGAATAGATGCCAAACTTTGATCTAGACCTGTGAATCTGAACATTTGGGAAATGGATATGTTAGTGCAGTCTTTGATGAAACCTATTATTTAAGAGGTGGTGCCAAATAGGATTTCAGGATATATATTTGTCTCTTACATGGCTTTGTAGGATTCACAGGTGATGTTCAGAGGGATAACAACTAAACTAGCAGAACTGAAGCTGGCCAGCACAACCTGTAGATTGACCTGGAACCACAGCTGGAAGTCCACTGGCTCAAATACATAGAATTCTGGTGCAAGAGCTGTCAAGGTCAGGTTTAGAATTGTGTCTCTTACAGCTTTATTTTCAATTATGGAAATGTTTTCCTGGAAAATAAATGTTTGATAGTTTAGGGTGGGATCCTATCATTTTAAATGTCATGTCAGGTGGATTTGTCAAAACGTGGGTTTGACTGGGCACTTTCCAATTGAAACAGAGTGATGTACTCACCTGCATTGTAACATGAACAAAAGTCACAAAGAACTCCTCTAGCTGCACCTCAGATTCCAACAAACTGGCGAAAACTTCCCTCACAAGAGTCTCGTTCTCCAGAGCGCCACTGCTTGGGTCTAGTATCAGTTCAGCTTTCTGGTTTGGTGAGAGGGAGTCTAGAACTGCCACCTGGAAAGAAGAAAACAGAATAGTAATGCATTACCTTAATTAAACAACATAGTCCAAATATTAATATTTTCTGAAAAAAAACTTCAAATAGCCAGAGCAATATTACTTGGAATTTATTTTTCTTACAAACAGTGAAATCCCTTACACTGGAGAATTCCGGATTGAGATCGTGTAGCTCATAGAGTCCTGCAAAAATTGAAAAGCTGCCAAAATTCTTTTTGAGCCAGTCTTTGCTTCCACTGGTGCTTAAGGTGCATCCAGGATCTAAAACAAAAGTTCATTTTAAAATCCATGCAGCTGGAGTTCGCCTGAGAGGCTTGTTAATTTTGTGCTTTCCATCAGCGTATGGTACCTGTTGAGTCCTTTCTCGAAAGGAAAGGATAGATGAAATTATTGAAGATCTCTTGTTGTTGCCCTATGTCCAGAGAGGCTGATTGGTTGCATAGACTATTACTGCTGCAGTCACTCAATCCCAGGATCCTTCAATAGAATAGAATATAATTAAAATGTTTACATTTGTCAGCTTTAATCATATGGTACCAAATATTTTTTAACGCACAATGCCTGATACGAGCTGCAGCTGAAGTTTTTTGTGCTCAACAAGGTGAGGAAGCTTCCGGTAACATAGGGTAAGAGGGGCGCCAGCTGGATGCTCAACCACAGCTGGATAAACTGCACATTTTGGATTTTATCAGTGTTGAGACTGTTCAAAATTCCGAAGACGTCCAGGATCTCAGACTGTGATTTATTTTTTCCCTGCAATAAATTGCACAGTTTACACTGTTAACTTTTGTTCAATAAATTTATGAAATCAATTGATTTTTCATTTAGTGAAATTATGAATTGTTCTTTCCATATGAATGAGGTTCATGTACATTAATCAGTCAATCACAATCATCATTCCTTGTCCGTATATGCAATTGATTACATTTTGTGCAAATGGGTCATTTGGTGATGTCAGGCTATAACATTTTACTGTAGATTTGTAATGCTGGTAAATTCATTATACTTCATTTCATTAAAGTCAAGTAAGTCTTAAATGATAAATTATACAAATAGACAAAGACCAACTGACAGTAACCTTTCTGATTTCTTTATAGGGAGTAACCAGTTATAAATGTGCTACTTAAGTTAAACACAATGTGTAATTGCAGTCTTATAAAAAAGTATTGAGTACCAATTGGAGAAAGACATTTATGGTCAAGTCCATAATACTTCTGAGGTCTTGTTGCAACACACTGATCTTCTGGTCAGAAAGGGATTGGTTATTTCCTATCACACAAGGCACTTGGTTGGTCAGGGTGTCTACTGTTCTTGAAATCTAAGTAAATAGAATGGAACACAATATTCAAAATGTACAGAGAGAAAAAGAAATGCATGAACATTCACAAATGATCAGTATCAGCTGGTCTGTCAGTACATGGCAACCTCAGAAAAATAATATAAATGTCTTGATGATTTTTAAAAGTGGAAAATGATTGTTTTTTATATGCAACTCGTAATCTATGTAAATTTTATAATAGTATAAATGCAAATATTGTAGTAATGCTGTAAATGCTACAAAACAATAATATTATTGTTCTTTTTATGCTTGTTCTCATCTTTCCTCCATCAGACTTACACTGGAACTGACTCCATTCAATGTTGTTGAATAGCAGGCCATTTGTGGGGAATTCCTTGTACTGTTTCAGAAAATCAAAGGTGATCATAAATTACAGGCTGAATTTTGTCCAGGTCAACTCAGTTATTGTCCTCAATTTAAGAACTGGGATAATGACTGACCTGCTCCACCGATCTGTTACAAACATTTCTATAAAAAATGAAAAATGTTTTCAGTCATGTTCATTTAGTGGTTCATTTTTTATTAATGATGAGAGCTTTGTTATGTTATTCAAAGTTACTGTGTAGAGTTTAGCATTTACTCATTTATTTAGTAACCAAATAAAAATACTTGTTTAATCACATGATACTGGCTTGTTATTGAAATTATAAATATTTTTCCACCTACCACTCATTGGTGTTGTATTGCTCTGTAAAACAAAACCATATAGGACAAATTATGGTTGGACTATAGTATAAGTAACCATAATAATAATATAAGTACAATAATAATAATCAAAATAAACCACAACAATGATCTGGCATATACCTCAGCTGCTATCCAGCCTGAAAAAGAGAAGAGCAAAAGAAAGATGTAATGAACAGTGAAAACAAAAAAGCATGCTTACATTGGCACAATTAGTTTTTTGGTTCTGTATTCCAGTACATTGGAAACAACATAATGACTATAGGTTTAATATACAAAGATGCAGCCTTCATTTCAATTTAATTTTCTATTTGAAAATGACATCATGTTTGTACAGTATATATACTGTATATGTATATTTAACAGTTAAAATATTTGCATTAATGAACAGTGGAATATAGAATGACCATGTGGCCAGGGCATATTAACAGTGGGAATGTTGGCGACTAAAGCATCAATTACAACAGTCTATAGTGTCACACAGCAGTATATGACACTGTTTGGTGATCGTAATACCAGTGAAATGTTCATATGAGCTGTCGTCACCCTGTACCATGCATTTAATGTCCATGTTTTAATGTGTACCATTAAGTGTGTGTGCACTCCTCTCCTGCTTTGCCAGAGATAGGATAGGTATTGGCTCAGGTTAGAATGGTACTTGTAGTTCTGATTCATGATTACATGCAGCTGTGTCCAATTTGTCCTTCTATTTATGCTCTGCAAGGTTGGGGTGCTGGTCATTGATTATCTGTTCCTGTGTCACCCGGTAATACTGTAATCTAGGAGCGTAAGTAAGTTGTGATAAGAGCGTGGTATTGCTAGAGTTGATGCGTACACTCTACATATATATGTATTTGTTTTCAGTGTTCTATGCTGCTGTAAGAGCATGGTAGATGTATCGTTGTGCCTCCTGCAAGTACAGTAGTAGTTGGGTTTATGCGTACGCATTGCATCTGACCATGGATCTTGAAAGAGCATAGTATATTATATGGTATTCTTGTGCACTCGCTAAACTTGTTCACCTGCAACTATACTGAATGGTAAACTCCCTGGATGGTCCAAAATACAAACGAAAGAAACCATCTACTCCTTTTTTGGTCCCCCTCTCTAAACACTAACACTACATATTTTGACACATAGCTTTACCAGGAGTTGGGTTAGCTAAATCAAATGACCTATTCTGACACGTCGCTCTCCGGTGACTCCTTGTGTTTAGATCGGGCCCCTGTAAATTAAATTGCGGAAGTATAGTTGGTGATTGTAATCATCCCGTGCATGATCAGAATAAAGGTTTTCATGTTGGGTGAACAGTGTGAAAAGAATCAGCGGCTCGGGCGAAATGTGGTTGGATGAACCATGTGCGAACCCCTCGTCATCCCACAGATCTGTCTGATGCCTGGCTCACACTACAGGAGTTTTAAAATCCTAACCAATTTTGAAATCTGGTTGCAGCACACACTTAAAAATAATCTTTGCAGATTTTCTTCCTCAAATCTTAAACATGCTCACACTACATGCATCACACACTACATAATGTTATTAAGATTATCGTGCCAGAAGAAGCGCCTCATGTGAGCTACGCAGCAGATCGAAAGCGGGAAAGCGGATGTAAACAAAATGGATACTGTAACACTTGCTGTATCAATAATGAATGTTCATTGTGAGAAAAACCAAAAGCGGAAGAATAAACGAGTGTGGATGAGAAAATGTTTGGGGAGACGGGCTCAACATGGATTGTCAGTTCTTCGGCGAGAAATAGAGGTGAGAATTCCAACGGATCGGTGTTGCAAGTATCGCGGTTGCCATTTTGAAATGTCCTTCAGTTCCATCTCGTTGTAGACTTGTTTCCTATTGGCTTGTGATGCTACTTACGTAATCACAATCTTGCTCATCCCGATAAATATCAAACAGGTTTGATCGGGGCAAGCCTGATTTGTGTGAGCAGATCGGTAGGTGTAAGAATAGATCTGTGAAGGCCTCACATTACCAGATAATCTGCGCCAAACATCGGAACTGATTGAGGTTCTCAACAAGTTTTTTTATCAGATTCTTGGGAGGGGAAAATCGGGCATAAATCGGCCTTAAATTCTTGTAATGTGAGCCAGGCATTAGGAGTTAGTGAATTTAGAAAAATTCACAAAAAAAGAAAAATATTTTATAGAAGATAGATTGTGCATTGATCATTTAATTGGCATTCGCGTTACTCTTCATTCAACAGATTTCAAGTCTGCAGTTGTACTAAGGTCACTTATATTCTCTAAAACACAGCAGTGAATTCTGGGTAATTTGGTCAGTTGCTTCACTTAACTTCAGATTGCTATACAGATTGCACTCTGGCCTGCCTTGAAAAGCTCAAAAAGTACATTTAAATCTTAAACTAAACCCACTGAGATTCTGCATTAGGGAAATGGCCCCAAAAGCACATTCCAGGTTTTACAAGATTACCTTCAATGAAAAGAGGAACATTTAGTGTTGTTATGGCCTTCACAAAGCCCTGAACTCATCATCATCTATGCTGTCTGGGATTATCTGGACAGAAAAGAAAGCAATACCACGATGCTTGGAAAAATCTACAGTACCGGCCATTTTTATAGTAAATCTGCACCACAGTGGGTCAAAGAGTATTTATGCACTCTGCCCCTACTTTTTGCGTCCAGTTACATTAGTGCTTTCATACTTCTAGTCTTTGGTGAATGGCAATGATTACCAAAACAATAGGGGCTATTGCTTTTGTAACAAGGCTTCACACCTTCTACAAAGAGTTGTGCGACTTTCTGACCAATCACAGAACACGTCTATAGTTTGATATAGGGGAAAAAAATGTAATCCTTATGTATTAACTGATCTCTTTATAATCAGTACATACAGTATATGCCTATAGATGTATATGCCTTTTGAGTCAATTATCCTAAGAACCAGAATGCGTCAGTAACATTTATTTTTTATTATCCATCCACTTGATGAGTTTACATACAATAAACATTTCTGTTATATTTAATACATGAAATGCAATTGTATACCCTCTTTATTTATTACATTAATTTATACTTTAATTACTTGTCTACTGGGAATACCATTTCAACCTTGTAAGAATCAGATTCACCAATTTAAAGAGTTGAATGCTGTTTCAAATTTCAAGGCTTATTACAAATCCTACTTTTAGAAGGTCATGTGGAGTGATGGCTCAGTGCTTAAGAAGTCAGACATAGAGTAGCTAGTTTGCCATTTAGATTCCTGAGTGGGCCAAATATCGTTGTGTCCTTGAGCAAGGCACTACCCTACATTGGTCAAACGGATGGTCTTGTACAGCAAATGCTATTTGCACAAATGTTTTGGCCTATATGTTAAAAGAGAAGTGTGCTTTGATCATGATTGTGTACCGTACTGAGCCAAAGCGACAACATAATTTCTCAGCATACATCAAGTGAACTCTAGTGTTACCACCCATGACAATTTTTTTTGTGACAGACATGGTTATAGAACTACGTAAATTTCAATAATGTGTCCCTTTTGTGTTGTTTGTACATTATCACAAATTGAAAATAATAATTCTGTGACAGTTTTGATTTCCATAGAACACTTGCCAGTCATTAATGTCTGCAAAGACTCTTCAACTGTACCCAAAATTCCCAGATTTCTCAAGGAAATCATCACAGCAGTTGTTGAGTTTTCTGGGAAACTTAGGCATTTTACCACTTCACTTACAATTTTTAGCTATGACAGATTAATTAGTCAATATATATGGAAAAACAAGGATGATAAAACAATTCTGAAATGTCAACCTACAGAAGAGGATGCTTGGAAATATAGGATGGAAAATCGATTAATGTTATTCCAACGTAATTCATTTTCATTCAAAAGACATGATGACACAGAACTATAGCAAAATATAGCTAATTGCACTACTTGACATACTGCATGTTTTGAAAGAACACTTTCTTCCCTTTCAGTAACTCCTGTATCATTTAATCCATACCATAATCTGTCTTTCATGTTGTCTTCATCATATTTTACTAACTGTCTCTCTTTCATTGTTTCTCCATCATTTAGTACTATTTCGTGTCTGTTTCTGTGTCTTTTCTGTTGTCTCCATCTATATATTGTCTGTCTTTCCTTGTTTCTCCATCATATTGTACTATTTTTGTCTGTCTCTCCTGGTGTCTTCATCATATTGTACAATTTGTTGTATGTCTGTCTTTCCTTGTTTCTCCATCATGTTGCACTCTTTGTTGTCTGTCTCTTCTTCATCTTATTTTACTATTTGTTGGTCAGGGGAGTAGTGGTGCACAGTAAGCTGTGCTTTTGTATGATTGCAAGTCATGCAAGTAAAAGTCTAGGCGTCTGTCACAATGTCCCCTGTGTTCTTGTGGATTATGTTTAGTTTATCCAGTGTTATGTTTTTTCTTATATGTTGTCTGTGTTTTGTGTTTCGTTATTCCTTCTTAGTTCCCAGTCTTGTGTCTTGGTAGTCCTCTTAGATGTCTGCTGTGTTTTAGTTATGCAGGGTTTGTTGTGTCTGTTGGTCCCTATTGTGGTTTATTGTTGTATATGCAGTTCTATACCAGTCAGCCTATCTATTCCATGTACGTCTAGGTCCTTGTTATTGTCTACAGCTGTTGTCTATTATCACTTGTTCCATCAGTGTAAATGCACCTTTGTTTGTAATGTTCAGTATCAGTCCTCGTCCGCATTTCAGTTCATGGATGTGCTTGTTTGGTTTGCTTTTTTTAACCTAGTTCAGTAAGTACTATGTTGAGATTCAGAGTTTAGTTTTTTCCCATCATTTGTGAAGATACATTTGTCAAACATTCAGCCAATTAGAAACCTGTGTTTGTATTGTCAAAATCTATCTTCTGGCGTTTGGGTATTTTGTAAATCTTGACAGCGTCTCTATATAATTGTGCAGCAATACCGTATAATCGGAGTACAAATATATTATTGGAATTGGATCAAAGACCCGAGGCTAGTAAAAAAAGTCCCGGGGTTGGAAGCCCAGGCCTAACGATGCCACGGCTGAAGAGGACCTCAAAATGTTATCAGATGAGGAGGAGATGGACTGGGAGAGAGACAAGGATGAAAAAATCCCAAATGTGGTCTTTGGTGGGCTCCCGGTCTATGACCCTTTTGTCCCTGGTTGGCTTCGCAGCCCCACGCCCCTGAAATAAGAGAAGCAAAGGAGTGATATTTCAGTGGGGAGGGCTATGGGGTAGTGGAAGCCCAGTTACACCTGCTCGGGCTGCCACTACCTCTTCCACTGTCACACTGCTGGATGGCGTGTTACCCTGGCTGCCCACCGCGCCACTCAAACCAGTCAGGTAGGGCACCCATCTGCTTCCAGTGACCACGCCCCACCTCGGACAGTGTCAGGGTTGGGTCGCTTTCAGCAACTTGTGTCGTCATGGTGGAGGAAGCTACAGACACTACGTCATCTGGGGAACTCTAAGGGTCAGCTGTCCATGCCACCTCACCAGCTAGAAGGGGTGTTAAGCCAGCTTACATTCCAGCAGCAGTCGAGGAAGTGGCTTTGCCCCTTTCACCAGTGCCACCTGCAGCTGTAGAGGACATTGTTCTGCCCCTTTCATCAGTGCCACCTGCAGCTGCAGAGGACATGGTTCGGCCCCTTGTACCAGTGCCACCTGCAGCTGCTGAGGACGTGGCTCTGCCCCCTGCAGTTAAGCCAGTAGTAGCTGCCGAGGAAGAGGTCCCACCCGCTGCTAGTACTGAACTACTAGTAGCTGCCAAGGAAGTGGCTTTTCTTCCAGCAGCAGCCAAGGACGTGGCTTAACCTCCAGCAGCTGAGTGACCAAGAGCTGCCAAGATGATCCCCTAAGCCGGAGTCGACTGTCCTGCACCCTTCTACAGAACCTGCTGTTTTCCCTCCAGTGCCAGTGCATGCAGCCCCGCCAGCTGATTTGGTCCGGAACCTTATTCAGTAGTGATGGTACCTTCTGGGGCAGGGCCTGGGAGGCTCAATCACAGCCCCTAAAAATGTTGTCACTAAAAGACAGTTCCAGTACATTGGCGACACCTGCTGTACATGGCATCTATTATCTCATTAAACCTCTTATATGCACACACACACCTGTCGCATATTAAGATATTTAATTTGCTCAAAGGTTCTCCATGTGCTAATCCCTGCCTCCATATAGATTCTGTTGTTCCCTATGTGTGTTATTTCCTGTAGGTTTGTGTACTGGGCATTCATTTTCTGAAGCGTACTGCAATTACTTCTGATTTAGCAAACAAACTGTTATGAATGTGTGATTTTCAGGCCAGCTGCTCCTGTGTGTTTTCATGTCAGAAGAAAGATATTCATCATGGAAACCTACTGTAACATTCACCCTAAATTTAGCAATGCAATATTACATCAAACAGGTTAAAACTATAGACAATCAATAAAGAAATAATTTAACTACAGGGCCTGTGGTTTTCCAATGTAGGGTGGTTTGTGTGTGCGTGTCAAACAAAGAATACAGGCAACCGATGAGCCAACAATAATCAGGGTTAACCGGAATAATAATTAATACACAATCACATTTCGTCAATCAATCAAACAATCAAATCAAATATATTTTATAAAGCCCTTTATAGAACAGCAGTTGTCACAAAGTGCTTTGACATATATCCAGCCTAAAACCCCAAGAGCTAGCAAAACAAGGGATTCACAGTGGCTAGGAAAATCTCCCTAGTACTGTAGGTGGAACGTAGGAAGTAACCTAGAGAAAGGCCAGACTCAAGGTGGTGGCCAGTTCTCTTCTGGCTGTACCGGGTGTGGGATCTGAAGGTACACAGCCCATTGTATTAAGGTCACATTGTTTATCAGTGTTTAATTATTGTCCAAAAATGAAGATAGGAATGGATGGTCTGTGACCATATTCTTTGTGCACCATCAACACAATTGGGTGGTCTTGGGCAGGGAGAACGCAACACTCTCTGGAGAGATACAGCTGGAGTCACCGGGTAAAAACGTGATCACCAACAGCAATGACGTGGACATGAGCACAGCGCGGTGAATGGAGGATGGGGGCAGGATGGAGTCATCAGGCCACATGGTCCTGAAGCATGTTCAAGGGTTTGGGTCCTCCTAGGATCAACATGACATCAGAAACATTAGAGTGGACGTACCTTCGGTCTAGTTCCTCGATACAACTCGACCCCAAAAATAAATATATAAAATTTATCTCGTCCCCCATGACATATCAATGAGACTTAAGTGGGGACTGAGAAAGGACAGAATGCCTAGTTCCCCAGCACATACACTACTACAGCATAACATCTGGGGCTGAGACTGGGGGACTGGAGACGTGGTCCTGCACAAAGAAAACCTTGGGCAGGAGCAAACAGGCATTATTCAGACCTACCCACATTGCCACGACCACACATCAAAAGACCGCAACCACCCTGAAAGAGGGTAGAGTATAGTCCACAAAGTTTACTCCCATCCCACAAGTGTGAGGTATCATGGGGCAACATGAACAGGCCAGTGACTCTGCCCCTGAGTGGCGTTGGAGTGATGATATCCCAGTGGAGAGAGGGGAGCCTACCAGGCAAGCCAGCATGGGTGGTTCATCAACAGTGCTGCCATTCTCTTTTAGCCCCCTGGGCCAGACTACACTATACCATAGAACTTACTGAAGAGATGAGTCTTTAGCATAGACTTAAATGTTGATACTGAGTCTGGGTCTCTCACATGGGTTGACAGATCATTCCACAAAATTTGAGCTCTGTATGAGAAAGCCCTTCCTCCAGCTGTTTGTTTTCAAATTCTAGGTTGTAAGGTGGCCGGCATCTTGTGAACGTAATTTATGTGAAGGTAGTAGGTATGGTATGTATGACAGCATCAATTCAGACAGATAAGTAGGTAAACATCTATGTAGTGCTTTGTAGGTTAACAGTAAAACTTGAGTAAAATGAGCCTTAGCCATGATGGGCAACCAGTGTAGAGAGACTAAAATTGGGGTAATATGTTAACATTTTGCGTTTCTAGTCAGAATTCTGGCGGCCGTGTTAAGCAATAACTGACTATTTTTAGGGTGTTGTCTAGGTAGCTAGAATAAAGAGCATTAAAATAATCCAATGTTATAGTAACAAAAACATGGATTAAACTTTCTGCATCATTACTTAAGAAAGTTTTGACTTTGCAATGTTACAGAGATGGAAGAAAGCTGTTCTTGAGATACAGTATGTTTTACATGTTCACCAAAAGAGAGATCTGGGTGCAGAGTAACACCAAGGTCTTTTGCAGATTTTTTCTGATATAACTGTACAACCGTCTATGTTACTTGACATATTTGACACAGGTCTCTTTATTTCATGGGTACTAAAATTATCATTTCTGTTTTTTTCAGAGTTTAGAAGTAAATTATTTTCTGTCATTTAATTATTTATATTCAATATACAGGTTTCCAGGGTGTGCAATTTTGGGGCTTCTCCCTTTTTCACTGAAATATAAAGCTGTGTGTCATCAGCATAGCAGTGAAAGTTGTCTTTGTGTTTTCGGATGACACAACCAAGAGGCAACATACATAGGGAGAACATTAGCGGTCCCAAAACAGAACTTTGAGGAACACCAAAGCATACCTTTGATTTTTGGGAGGACAGACCATCCACAGTTACAAACTGATATCTTTCCGATATATGTAATCTGAACCATACCAGAACATGTCCACATAACAGCTATTGGTTTGCAATCTGTCTAAAATAATGTTGTGGTCAATGGTATCGAAGGCAGCACTAATGTCCTGAAGCACAAAAACAGAAGCACAGCCTTGGTTCGATGAAACTTGGAGGTTGTTTATCACCTTCACAAGTGCAGTCTCAGTAAAATAATAGGGTCTTAACCCAAACTGGAGCTCTTCATACATATTATTAGTCTTTAGGAATGCACTACGTTGCTGGGTGACCACATTTCTAATATTTTTGAGAGAAATTGTAGATTCTAAATAGGCCGATAGTTATTTCATCTTTCTGGGTCAAAGTTCAGCTTTTTTTTAAGTGGCGTCACTACAGACAAGTTTAGGGAGTTTGGTACACTACACACTAAGTTTAAGATCAGTGACATAAATGATAGCGACACCAACAGCTTTGCGAGATTCGCTGGGGATATGATCACCAGTCTAACCAGGAGGAGAGGCCTCATTAAGGGCAATAAATTCATCAGGCTTAAGCCAGGTTTCACATAGCCCAATCTTATCAAGATTATGATTCGTAATTAGTTAATTGACTACGATTGCCTTTGGGGTAAGGGATCAAACATTTAGTAGTCCCATTGTTAGGTTGGAGTCTTTTTTGTAATTATAATCTTTTTCATTCATAACAGAAATGGTGGAGGGCTTTATTTTAGTAATATTACTAAGGTGAACACCACCTTGTTTAGCATTACTCAACCTGGATCAAGGTACAGTCACAGTCTCAATGAGGAAAACTGAACTCACTATTGGAGTTAGACTCCTGTCTATGTTGCTTGATAAAATAATAGCACCACTCCAGCTAATATGGAGTCTGTCACTCTTCAGCAGGTTAGGCTTAACTCTTTTTTTGTTGTGAGTCCCAAAAAGAGGGCCAATTATCTACAAATTCTATCTTCTGTGACGGGCAGAACTCTGTCTTCAGTTTGATTTAAATGCTTTAAATTCCATGCCCTGCCGTACATTTTCTCTCCCTTTTAGCTAATAATCTCACCCAGGTTTCACCTGTTGTCCTTCTCTTATAATCCTTCATTATTTAAAGTGACAGGCAGAATAACCAAAACACACATGACCAGTACCCTACTATTTTCGTTAATAACATTAGCAATGGGAACATATATAGCATACATTACAATGATAGGATGTACATTTAATCACCCCCTTTCTCAATTGTTTTATTGCTGTAGGTTGTAGAATAAACCTAGAATAGCTGGTCTTTACACTACTATCAATGTCATTTTTTCATGCTGCCAGATTTTCATGCTTGTATTCCTTGATAGTACCATAGACAGCATATAAAATGGACGAAGCGATGCCATACATTTCAACAGAGACCAAGTGAAATCAATCAGAAGCACTTTTCCGGTGGTAGCCGAGCGTATTGCGCAGCCTCAAGCTGAACTTAACAATGTAGATGTGACATGAGCAAACTGTCTGAACATTGTAATTCTTCTGGTAGCTGTGCCAAGACAAATCTGAATCTTTCCAAATCTTACTTCATATGAATTCACTTGCCACATAGCGAAGTATTTCCAATCCATCAAAACGTTGCTGAAATATTTTGACTCTCTATGGCCTTCTCCCTTGACTGTATGCCTCCATGTCAAATTTAGTTTTGATGCATATTGTACATTTTCTGTTAATTCCAATGAACCGAAATATTACTGTGTCCTTTAGTTATTTGATAGATGTCATTATAATTTTTTAAGCAAAATTTTCATGGGAGAGAAAGCAAATTAAATATGACCAGAAACAGAGAAATGGATGTCATCAACAAGCCCTGTTTGATATATTGCATATGGTTTACCTGAGACTACACTGATAAGTATATGCATGCTGTGATTACTTTGTTTAAGGAAAACTTACCAATTACAGCAGCCGAGAGCAGTAGGACCCATACTGGAGTAGTGGGGCCCCCCATTGTCAGACAGGAAACCTTTGGTGTGGAAAAAGCAAGTCCCAGTAAGACATTACAATAGCATCATCTCACACAGCCGTTTGTCCAGGACCTTTAGCTTAAGAAGTTAAAGACCCAGAGACCAAAACAATAATAGGCCCTTAAAGCAGACCAAAATAAAAATGTAGTGTTTTTACTGGAGCTATCTAACACATGCTTATTTTAGATTTTTCAATATATAATAGATTTTTTAAATCCCCCACAAAATGTTTGTTTTGATATTAACTAAATATGACATTTAGATTTGAATTGTTCACAATTTCAGAAGAAACACATGATAATTATTCGCACTTAAAATATTATTATTAATGATATGTTTTTTTATTATTAATATTTTAAATGTGGAATATTAAACATAACACTGCCAAGGACAGGCATATTTCTCCTAAGATACTCAGAGTGTTTCTCTTTGTGTTGTATTGTATTTGACTCAAACTGTTGTTTTAGTATAGACCAAAAAGTGAATTTCTTTGCTGTGTGGTTTTGTGGTATTCCTGACCAATTTGTTGCACACAACCATTACAGTACATACATTATGGCAATGTATTATTTGAATGGTGAAGTAAGAACCAGTGAAAATGTCAAAACCAAGCCAACATTTATGCTCAAGGTTAAACAGTTTCAAGTTGCACCATCCATTGCCATCCAAGCAACGGCCCATCTGGGAGAATGTCCTTTGCATAGATGGAACAAATGTAGAGCTTTTTGGAAAATCACAACAACTCCATGTTTACAGGGGAAATATTAGGCTTTTAAAGACTAGAACACCATCTCTACTGTGAAACACAGCAGAGGCTCAGTGACGTTTTGGGGTTGCTTTGCTGCCTCTGGCACTGCATGCCTTGAATCTGTGCAGGGGACAATGTACTTAGAAGAATATCAAGGCATTGTGGAGCAAAACTTACAACCCAGTGCCAGAAAGCTGAGTCTCAGTTGCAGGTCCTGTGTTCTCTTGTAGGATAATGACCCAAAACATACCTCAACAAGCCTCCAATAATAGATGAGAATAAAACATTGGTACTGATCTAAATCCCATCGAACATCTGTAGAAGAGCTGAAACTAGCGATTGGGAAAAGGCACCAATAAAACCTCAGAGAACTGGAGTAGGTTGTTCAAGAAGAGTAGGCCAAACTACCAGTCAAAAAGTGTAAAAATACCATATACTGGTCCTTTTCAAGAAATTAGCATATTGTGATGAAGTTCATTATTTTCCATAATGTAATGATAAAAATTAAACTTTCATATATTTTAGATTCATTGCACACCAACTGAAATATTTCAGGTCATTTATTGTTTTAATACTGATGATTTTGGCATACAGCTCATGAAAACCCCAAATTCCTATCTCAAAGAATTAGCAGATTTCATCTGACCAATAAAAGAAGTGTTTGTAATATAAAAAAAAGTCAACCTTCAAATAATTCTGTTCAGTTATGCACTCAATACTTGGTCGGGAATCCTTTTGCAGAAATGACTGCTTCACTGCACGCCGGCATGGAGGCAATCAGCCTGTGGCATTGCTGAGGTGTGATGGAGGCCCAGGATGCTTCGATAGCGGCCTTAAGCTCATTCAGAGTGTTGGGTCTTGCGTCTCTCAACTTCCTCTTCACAATACCCCACAGATTCTCTATGGGGTTCAGGTCAGGAGAGTTGGTAGGCCAATTGAGCACAGTAATACCATGGTCAGTAAACCATTTACCAGTGGTTTTGGCACTGTGAGCAGGTGCCAGGTCGTGCTGAAAAATGAAATCTTCATCTCCATGAAGCTTTTCAGCAGATGGAAGCATGAAATGCTCCAAAATCTCTTGATAGCTAGCTGCATTGACCCTGCCCTTGATAAAACACAGTCGACCAACACTAGCAGCTGTCATGAAAACCCAAAAATTCAGGCATTTTGGCATTTCCTTCTCCCCAGTCTTCCTCCAGACTCTGGCACCTTGATGATTTTGGCATACAGCTCATGAAAACCCAAAATTCCTATCTCAAAGAATTAGCATATCATGAAAAGGGTCTCTAAACGAGCTATTAACCTAATCATCTGAATCAACTAATTAACTCTAAACACCTGCAAAAGATTCCTGAGGCTTTTAAAAACTACCAGTCTGTTTCATTACTCAAAACCGCAATCATGGGTAAGACTGCCGACCTGACTGCTGTCCAGAAGGCCATCATTGACACCCTCAAGCAAGAGGGTAAGACACAGAAAGAAATTTCTGAACAAATAGGCTGTTCCCAGAGTGCTGTATCAAGGCACCTCAGTGGGAAGTCTGTGGGAAGGAAAAAGTGTGGCAAAAAA